>CABHPH010081458.1:11565-22490 GCA_902168325.1 Peromyscus nudipes | reverse complement strand
TTGCTAACTTTATTTTTTAATTTTTTGGGGGGGCGCAGTGTTAGAGTCCAGAAAACCCCAGAGCCATTTTCATGCCAAGCAAGGGCTCCACCACTGAGTTCCATCCCCAGCCCCCAGAATCAGTTACCTCTTGAAGAGTTAAAAAAAAAATTGAAAGTTCTGTGCTAGACACAGTGGGTTTGCGTATGTATAAGATCCCCGGTTACTTATGTGCAGTATATACACATAGAATCTAAGATTGGTGGAAAAGTATAGTTTTAGTAGGTGTGAAAAACTATTGGGGAAAGATACTGTGAGTGGAATCCTCTTGCTTTTAAAAGACCTTAGCAACATTTTTAAGGGGAGCCCTTCTTCCTCTGTCACATTTGACCAAGATTTCCCCAAGCCATCGTTTGCTTTTCCAAACAGTATGCATGCTAAAATACATGCATTTAAAGCATCACAGCCATTTCATGAAGTCTGTCCGTTGTTACTGAGACAAGCCTCGGTATAGCGTACTGATTCTCTGAATTTTGTCAAATTGAGAAATTGCATCTTTCCAGGGAAGCCTAACTTTAGGTTGGAAACAAAGTCACACACACTGCAGTAGATTTGTCAGGTGTCCACAAACCAATGAGACCACAAACCAATGAGACCGTTTCCATATTTTCTTTCAGGAAACACCAGCTGCCTCCCAAAGTCTCAGCATGGAGCCAGTACCCTCTTGGGGTTCCTTGTAGTTTTTGGTGTATACATGTATCTAACTGTACCCTTTTAATTTCAACAATTTTTGGGTTGCCAGCTTTTGTGTGTGGAGGGGTGTGTTTGTGTGTTTATGTGGAGTTGTGTACATCTGTGTATGTGCATGTGAAGGCCAGGAGTCTCCTCATTGGCTCTCTACCTTATTTTTGAGACAGTCTCTCCCTGAACCTGTAGTTCACCAATTCAGTCAGGCCAGCTGACCCGTAGTGAGCTCTGAGCATCCATCCACCTGTCTCCACTTTCCCAGCACTGGGATTACAGGGGAAAGGTCCAGGCACCATGGTGTCCAGCTTTTTCACGTGGGGATCTGCGCTGAGGTCCTTGTGGTGCCAGAGGAGGCTGCAGGTGCTGACCCCCACACCTGGAGCTGGAGTTAGAGATGGTGAGCCACCCCAATGTGGGTACTGGAAACTGAACTCTGGTGCTCTACAAGTGCTCTTAACCACTGAGCCACTTCTCTACCACCACCACTCGCTCCTCACCCGGCTTGGAAGCAGCTTTCTTACATTCCATTTAATTCTGAACTGTCTACAGGTTGCCTTCTCCAGCAATCAGACTACTCCGGCTTAGGACTCACGTGCTGACTTGGAGCAGGTGGCCCTTCCTGTTCACTTCAGTTAATTGTGTCCATGTCCAAAATGTTCATTTATCTGATCATGCCACTGTATCCACCATAAGAGGAAAAGTGACCTTCCCCAGTCCAATGAGGCCAACCATCACCTATTGACCAAAGAAAGTAATTCTCCCTGATCTCACGTTTAATACCCACAGAAGGAGAGAGGGACAGTGTTCTATACAGAGAAGGTTGCCGACTCCAACTTCTGCCACATCCTCCTTAAAAGAATACCCAGAATGCCTATCATATATATATATATTGTGTGTGTGTCCTTATATATTAAGGACCTAGAGTTCAATCCACGTGGCAAGAGGAAAAATAAAAACACTCTTAACTGTTGTCTTAATTGGATTTTCTATTGCTGTGATAAAATGTCATGACCAGAAGCAACGTGGGAAGGAAAGGGTTTATTTCATCTTACTTACCCTTCCATATCATAGTCCATCATGGAAGGAAGTTGGGGCAGGAATCAAGGTAGGAACCCACAGGCAGGGGCTGATGGAGAAGCCATTGAGGCATGCTTCTTATTGGCCTGCTCTCTCATGGCTTGCTCAGCCTGCTCTCTTACAGCACCCAGGACTGCTGCCCAGGGGTGGGACCACCCAAGGTGAGCTGAGCCCTCCCACATCAACCATCAATCAAGGGAATGTACCATAGGCCACTCTAGTGGAAGCATTTTCTCAATTGAGGTTCCCTCTTCCAGAATGACTCTAGTGATTCTTGTGTCAAAAGAACATGGAACTAGCCAGCACATCTATCCACAGCCAAATAGTCTGGACATTTATGGCCAGACTGAAGGCAGCCAGACAATGAGGAGTCAACCACTTCTGTAGAGGTGTGGCAAAAACTTCCGCCCAACAGAGGAACTCAGGCTGGATGGAGATCAGGCCTCCAAACACATACTCTGAGGGCACAGATGTCACTTTCAGATGTCAGGTGAAGACATCAGAGCGCTTTTAATCCATGGGACTTAGGCACATCACAAATGTGAAAGCCCCTCGAACCACAGATACTGATCCAGATCTCCTGACTTGCCTAGACCCTGTTAACAAAAGTAACTGGGGCAAGTCTTTCCAGCGAAGAACAGTGACTCAGGATGAGTCAGGTGGCTTCCTCAAACGACGACGACACAATTCGTGACAGAGTGGGGCCATTATGCCAATTCAACCACCCACTACAGTTTACAGGGGAGGGCTTACAGAGCCATGGGAGAGAAATACCAGGCACATTAGTCATTCTGAGTGTTCCAATCGCCATATTTAAAAAATAAGCTCAGTCGATTTTGATACTCTATTTTTTTTTGAACTTAGTATATCTAAAGTATTGACATTTCAACGTGGAGTGAATTTTTGGGATATTTTGCTTCCTTTCTATAGTATCTTTATTTTACATTCAATAGCACTTTCCAGGTCAACCATTAAATGTGTTTACAGCTCACAATATTTGCCACAGAATAGAACAGATTCACATGTATAAGTTATTTTGAGTATATTAATTTTTAAAATAAATGACCATAGTATCCACTTCTTACTTAAACTTAAGTAAAGAGAAATAAAATGAAGGTTCAGTCACACTGGCCACATTTCAAGTGCTGTATAGACACATGTTGGTGGCTGCTTTCCTACCTAGGTCTACAAAGCTGGAAGTGTGCTTTTAGTGGTTATCATTCTCACCTTGTCTAATTCAGCGCTAGAGGTAATACAAGTGTTCAGTAAGTCACAGTAGCAGAAAAATTGGAATTTCAGATATCATTAAGTTCAACAGCCCAATTTCCTTGGTTTAGAGAGAAAAAAAAAAAAATAAATGGACCAAGAGAAGGTATGGGCTTGAAAAGGATCACAAACCTAAACTCATCATTAGTGCATATCTGAACTCATTTTTAAGAAATATTTTTGTTTCTTTTTATTTATGTTGCATTTTGCAATCCTGAAGCTCACAGGCAGGGCCTTGTGCATGCACTGTATCATCAAGTGGTCTAGCCTGGGTCCTATGTCTCCTGCTTCTTAATCTCCAGATATTTTGTTATTTTTATGTCACATATGCACTTCAGGAGAAAAAAAAAAACATCAAATTTGTTTGGACAGTTGATCAAATGCTGTGGACAAAGGAAAGCAATATGTATCCTAAATGCATTGGTACCCGCTCACACTGGAGCTTGAGGCCTGGGTGGCTGAACCTTGCAGCGCCCCTTACCTCAACCTGTCTGTCACTGTTTCCTCTTCTGGGAGTCACCTGACTGCACATGCATCCCACCCACCCCCAGAGCATCCGGCCACATTTTCCTCTCTGCAGCTGTCATTTCCCAGCTGTGTGTGGGCCACACTTTGTTTAAGGCTGTGCTTCAGAGACTCCTTCTATTTGCAAACCAAAGTACTCAGTACTTAGCAGCAGAGCAGTAAAAGAGCTGCCACCCCAGCCTCGAACACCCGGGACCCCCCCGTGAGGAGGGTGAGAAAGAGAAAGGATGTATACATGACATGGTTCGGGGTGTGGTGCCATCTGCCAGTTCCTTGTGTGACTTTGGAAAGTCTTCGGTTTTCTTGTTATTAAAGTGGAAATAAAAGGAACAGCTACCTCTGTAAGATTTAGATGTGATAATGAGTACCAAACAATGCCAGACAAGATTAAACATGGTTTGCATCACCTGATATAGTTTCCAAAGGTCTGAAGGCTCCCTGCAGAGAAGGGCCATATTTGCCTGGTCATTACTGCACCTGTGACTGTCAAATGCTGGAGAAGAAGAAGGTGTAACAGAAGTACGCATCTAATAGCCACGAGAGATCACTAGTGGGAAGAACACACAGTGAAGGAAGTCTCTGGAAGGGGAGGGGTGAAGGAGAGGATTGCTTTCAGTGCTTACCTGGCTCATGCACCACATTTAAAATGAAGCTCTACCCACACTCAGTAGATGGTGAAGTCGGGGGGGCTATGTGAGATAAAGGAATTAGACACTAGAATTTAAGGGATGCAGATACGAGTGGATCAAAGCAGTAAATGCGGGTATAGATGGTTATCAATTTGATTTGAGAAGCTAAACCATCCTACCAGCCCTCCCCAGCAGGTTTCCTTCCATTTCACTTTCCTAAGAGACTTCCTCTACTAACACATGTATTGGAGTATAGAGTGGGAAAGAAATACCTCAGCTTCCTTCACTATGTTTTCATACATCAGGCAGTGGTGGGTAGAGCTGGGGCCGAGCTACCTTTTAACCAACTTCCTTCTTAGGCGTGATCTCTGTCTCATCTGGTTTAAGGCCATGTCACAAGCAATGAGAAAGGCACTCTACTCACTGAGTCCCTTAGTGCCCTTGTCATGGTGTCTCTGGCATGAAGAATATCCAAATCTTTTTCGATGGTGCGTTCTACTCTGAGACATAGAGAGCAGCAGTTCATAACGTTATTTTTATAGAAAGAGAAATAAGTCCAGACATGTTCAGCAGCCTTTTAAAGGTCACAGTTTACGGGAAAGTAGCTCTCTAATTTACAAGTTGGGAGACCTTGAGCAAGATAGAAAATTTCTGTACCTCTATATTTTCATCTGTAAAATGGAGATAAAAATATACTTACCCCACAATGTAAATAACAACTCACAAATAATGAGGCTGCCAATTCTAAATGTGTGTAGCCTGTGTTAATTCAGTGAACCACTCAGACAATCTCATGAATTAAAGTGCTATACTTTCCTTCTTTGAAGACAAAGAACGTGAATATTCTGTTCTACCCACATAATTGAAGTAGTAATACATGAATCCAGGATTCAAATCCATCTCCACTGCACAGCCTTTTTCTATGGGTATTTGCTAACTGGAGCTACGAACACAGAAACACAGTTCCTCAGGTGTTTAACTCTCCTTAGTGTTGTGAGTGTAGCTGGTGGTGTGATGATGGTCTAATAGGTGTAAGACCCCAGGTTCAGTCTCCACCACTACAAATAAATAATTCACAAGTATCCCTGGAGTTCCCGCTCTTCTCATACTTTGGCTTCCTCACACCTACCCTTCTCAAATTGCTTCATTACTAAAATAATGTTGCAACAATATAAAAACGCAAGAAATAGAGGTTAGAATATTCCCTGTGGCAGTGAGTCAAACACATCTGTATGAATTCATGGTTAGCTTCATGTAGATAGATGTTTACCTCTATAAATGTTCATTGATATGCACAGGCTTATAGTATGCACATACCTCTCCTTGGACTGTCCGCTAACAATGCCTAAAAATAATACGCCCAAGAAGCAACTAGTATTCAGGTCTTGGCTTCTAATCCCATTCTCCAGTAAAAAGAGCCAAAGCTCCTTATGGACATGGCTGGTTCTGTAGAGGACAATGGTGAACAGATGGGCCTAAGTTAGCATGTAGGCTAGAAAAGAAGTATAGACAGACAAGTGCCTTCACACAAGAAGTGGAGTGTGTTCAAGGATGCATCCACAAGCTAAGTGAAAGTACTCTGAGTGGCCAAGACTGGGGAATGTTGAGCAACACATCCAAGTATAAGATACATATTTGTGGGTTGATATTACCTTAAATGAACAAGTGAATCAATAAACGGGAAAAAAAGAAGCAATATCTTCCAGGCAGAAGGTGGAACGTAACTTGTCACTCTAGCTATGATCTATCTGTCCATGGCTTTCTTCCAGACATTTATGACGGGAGAAGACAGTGCAGCATTACCAGTGGAGAGAACTGATAACAGCACTTCAAGCCAGTAAGTATCAAAGTCAAGAACCCTATGACGTCATGGTGACAACCTATGTCCCTTACTCCAACATGATGAGAACGAGCCTTTGCCTCTGGAGCCTTCCACCTTCAATGTCATAGCCCTGACTGGTGAGCATTCTGTAACATATCCGAATGATGATCCTCAGAACAGTTAAGGGCATCGAAAATAAGGGACATCTGAAAAACAGTCACAGGGAAGGAGAGTCTGAGCAGCCGTGAGGACGGAATTGAACATGATCCCCGCGTGGGATCCTGGAGTGGGAAAATGAGACTTGGAAAAGCGAGAGAATCCGAATAAACAATATGCTGTAGCTGACAACCACGAGTTTGTATTAATGCACTAGATGTGATAAATAAGCCCTGCCATAGGGGACACTGGTCACAAGCACACAGGACCTCTATCTCACATTTGCAATAACTCTACAAATCTGTATCTTTTAAAATGGCCTGTTTAAAATAACTTGTCTGCCATTTCTTAAGACGTCCAAATATGAGAACTACGGTTTCAGAAATTAAAGGTGGAAGTAACCAATCTCCAAGATTGAAGGAGAGAGTGAAAAAAAAAAAGTCCAGCTCTTGGTTTGTTATCTATTGAAAACATGTTATCTATTGAAAACATGATCATTTTAATAACTTGGTGGAGACTCAATCCTGTCCACCCCTGTGCAAAAAATATATGATGGGAATAAAGAAAGATACCCCAACAGCTGTGTGCTCCGTTTAATAGATCTCATCTCATCTCAGTCACAAAGTGCATCTGCCACCTATCTGCTTTAGAACTATGAAGAGACACCAAGACCTCTTCAGAGACACCACCGTCAAAATTGCTTCCAGAATGATTCTAACAAGTTGATCTTTTTTCATTCTTAGTCTCTCAAGATATGGTGGAGCTTCCAGAGGCTGCAGGGTATGCAATATTATAATGAGTTAACACAAAGTAGCCACAAAAGACCACTGCTCGCTGTGAAGCCTTTTGCTTATCACTACCTTGTTTGAGATCATAGAGCCCTTTTCATAAAATATGCTACATACGCTAATATAGAATTGTTATTTTAAATGAATTCATAAATATTTTTAATATGTCTTTTCATTTCTAACATGGTGAGCACTGGTAGATATAACATATATAAAACAAAATCCTTTGAGGTCCTTAGTCATTTTTGAGAGTATAAAGTTGGAGAATCAAAAGGATGGAAAACCTCAGTTCTAATTACAGTGTTCTGTCAGGGGAATGGTTCTCACTGTAGATCACCTTGAATCTTAACCAGTCCTGTGGTTAGAGAATTCCTCATCCATCCAGTCTGAAGGAAAGTAGAAGTGAAAGTACCACGTTCGTCCCAGCCTCCCCTGCAGCTTAGGCAGAGCAACCTTAGGCTTATCAGCCACACGTACTCATCTGAACTTTGAATCTGGAGCTACTCCCGTAGGGCTGTGACCAACTCTGAGAGGGCAGAAGGAGTGGCAGAAATATCAGCTCTCGGGAGCAAAGGTTCTGGAGGCAGCATCTGTGTCCACTGGGAGTGGCATCCGGGCCACAAGCTGCAGCTTGGAGTCCTGTGTCTGGGAGTGGCAGAATCTGTACTCACAACATCTGCTAACAGGACTTCGGATGTTGTTCATAGCTAATCCATCCTGGTCCTGGCTCTCCTGTTCAGATCCCCCATGCTAATATTAAAATTTCACTCATCCAGAGATGCTCCATTGTTGTGACTAAGAACTCTGACCAATCCTACAAACAACTGTCATTACGGATCTTGATCCCGTTTATATCAATCAGCCTTTCTGCAATCCCATCAATAAACGATTCATTTTAAAAAAGAGAAAACAAAATAAACACCCTTTAGCCCTTTGTCAGCCATCAAAAATAAAAAAAAAAACTGCTTAAGTGAATTAAAACGTTTACATTTTCAGAGCTGAAAAAAAAAATGCTGGCGCTCTACTCCTTCTCCTCCAGCAGTGAACTTTTACCCAGACTTTGGAACCATGACCTAACTCTCAACCAGTAGACTGTAAGATTTGCATTGTTACTTCTCAGCTATGCCGTTTCTATACACGAGCAAGAGGCTCTGAGGAGAGCAGCTGGTGGTGACGCCATGCCATGTGCTTAGTTCCTTAGAAATCATTTCAAGTACCTCCAGTCTTTCTGAGCCAATCAAAACAGAAATGTTTGAGAGCATCTCATTTTATAGAGTGCTTAAGAGCACCATGAGAACCATACTAGGTTTCAAATGTAGCGAATTATCCCGAAAGGATGCAGGACCTGGCTCCCATTAGGGTTCTTTCTTGTTATTTAATGTGATATATCCAATATAATACCACTCCATTTGAGCTGCTTGGGCCTGGCATGGTTCTGCTTTCTATAATTTTGCAAGTATATTTTAAAGTTGCTTTTTTTTTTCATTCAAATTTTCTTCCTGCTAGACATCAAGAGTGAAGAGTGTGCAGGCTGATCAGGTCCTTCAGATCTTTCCAAGTCGTCCTAACTCAAATTGTTAGGGGTTTAAATTAATTTTGACTGGAAACAGCATCCTCTTTTGGAACTAGAAATACTGCTTGAAACTGAAATACTACTGAAGATTAAAGATTCTTTGAAGTCTTGAAATAATTCAGAAAAAAACATAACTAGGGAAGCAAACATTGCTTTTTTTTTTCTTTTCATTTTGTGCACTTTGATTGTTGGGTTTGAGGTGTGTGTGTGGGGGTATCCCTGTGTTGTCAGAAGACAGGCTTGGGTCCTGGACACAACACAACAGAAAGATATAAAGCAACATAACTTGAGACCAGGTTGACATATTGAAAAACAGGCTTTTATAATGACCAGTGACAACCTGCTTCCTGCAAATTTAAATTATGGGTGCATCCTACTAAACAGGAGAGCTTTGAGCACTCTGCGGCTTCTTATCTCGATGTACTTGAAGCTTCACAGACACGAAATCATTTGTCTTTACTTCTTCCTGTCTCTCACCCAGGATGTCTGCCTTTCTTCTCTGCCTACTAAGAATAGGAAACTGCAAAAAATATTTTTGATCTGTTCCCATTCGTTTTGTGAGTGTTGTTCAGTTTGACCTAGGCAACATCACATACGTTTTTTTCAGTTATATAAATTATCAGAATAGGCCTATTTTATTTAGCATTTAATTATCTCACTCTTCTAACCCTTGAGTTCTCAGCGCTATTAACCAGCCCCTAAGAAGGCTGGCTGCTCTAGCAAAGTAAAAATAGGCAGTTCCTTGGAGACACTCCCCATTACTTATTGACCTATAAAAATCCCCATTGAGTAGCTGAGCCCTGAGCGGGAGGTGTAAGGGCTTCTAGGCCAGCCCAGCATGCTGGATGTGGAACAGGGTATATCAGTATTAACAGCCGTGTTTTAGAGTTCCTAGACAGCCTCCCCGGGCAGGGTTTTAGCTGAGCCTCCGTAACCCTAGGATGACTGCAAGGAAGGCTAACATTATCCCATTCCACAGATGAGAAAAGGAACGAGAGAAGGGAACTGCCCACGGAGGCCAGGGCAAAGGCTAGAGTTGAAGATGGCGGGCCCTCTGGTGTGACACCCGAGGGAGGGCTGCACAGGGGTGAAGCTGCTGGGCTGCTTCCCTTGCCCACTCTTAGCCTTTTCTGAGTCATAACAGGAGGTCCTCTGACACACCAGCCACAGGCGGGGGTGGGGGGTGAGGGGTGGGGGGTGGGGAAGGGGGGGGGGGGGGGGGAAGGAAAGCATAATTGTCAGCAGATGGCAAGCAAGGGGAAAATGTGTGGCCATCTCACACGCGGCTGTGTGTAGAACCAGAGTCCTGAGACTTGGCCCCTTAGTGATCACGTACTCTCCACCGGCCGGGCCAAGTTTACACCCCCTCTCCTGTCCTAGACCGCTTGAGAGTTTGTGCGTGAGCATTTGGCAGGTCAGGAACGATCTGTCTTTGAACTAATCAGCAGCCAAGGGAGTCTACTTATTCTTAAGTACCGGCATTACCAAAATAAGGCTAGATAAACAAAAATACAAAGGAATAAAACTTCTGTAATAAATTGAGAAAAGTTTGCCATATTTTCTTGCACAAGATAAAATGTATATGCCATTTTATGAATTCTTGGAACATAGATTTAAAGCAGTTTCATTTAGGGAAATTTAGGCTCACTAACCTGCCTGAGGCCACAGAGCCAGTCAATGGAGACAGATTTTTCAGTTCAGGCTACCAATCCCACGTCCTTAGTACTTTACAGTACACACTAAGTGCAGATTAAGTGTTCTCACATTTTCCTTCTCACCGTGTCCTAGCTCCATTATGTAAGAGCCTGGCATTACTGTAGGGAAACCTACTTAACTGGCTGTCTGGTCGAAGGAAACAGGATGGATGTTACAGTGCTCAGTCTTCATGAGAAGATGCTCCTGGAGGAGACTCTGCCTTTCATGTGTGCTCTGTAATTATTTTGGATGTTTATGGGACCACAATGATAGGATGCAGCAGCAGCTTTCCCTCTGATCTTCCCCTTCTGTTCCCATCCCAAGTGTGGCATCCTCTGAGAGGTTTTTTTTTTTTTTTTTGTCCAGTGCTGCTCCCTTTTCTTTATAGCACTTTTTAAAAATCACAATTAGTAATCACATGTACAGTTCATTATTGTTGGTCATCCCTCGGAGACTGTGAACTCCCCAAAGGGAGTCCCACATAAGCATATGTCTACTCAACTCAGCAGTTTCCCAAGCACATACCATGGTATCTGAAATAAAATAGCAACTCAGTAAATGTTAATCAGATGCATGGATGGGTGGGTGGGTGGTTATGTGGATGGATGGATGGGTGGTTGTGTGGATGGATGGGTGGATGGATGGATGGATGGATGGGTGGGTGGGTG
>CABHPH010081458.1:0-11555 GCA_902168325.1 Peromyscus nudipes | reverse complement strand
GATGGGTGGATGGATGGATGGATGGATGGGTGGGTGGGTGGATGGGTAGATGGATGGATGGATGGATGGATGGATGGATGGGTGGGTGGGTGGATGAGCAGATCCTAAAGGGATCTGAGGAAGTAGGTTGTTTGATCATAAAATTAGGACAGGATGAATCACATTACAGATCAGAGAAAGTCAATCACGTGTCCCTAAAATCAGGGATGAGATCTGATCGTCTCCCAATGACAAAATGCAGGAACTGTAAGAATAGCCTGTTGGGAAAGAGAGAGTTGGGAAGCAGCATCTACAAAGTATTTCCCAAGCACAAAGCAATGCCATACATATGCTCTGCCTTAACACAAAGAGCAGGGGAGAAGAAAGGAATTATCCCTGTTTTACAAGTAAAAATGTGAGACATGGGTTGGAGCGGTTGTCTGAGGTTAGATGACAAATGACAGAGGGGCTGGGGAGATGATGACTTAGCCTGGCTAATGTGCTTAAGAACCAGGACCTGAGTTTGATCCCCAGAACCCTCCCCCCCCAAATAAAGACCAGTGTAATGACATGCACTTATAATCCCAGTGTTTGGGAGGTATATAATTCCAGTGCTTTGAGAGGCAAACTGATCTTGGGCTCACTGGCCAACCAGCTGAGTCTATTTGGCAAGTCCCAGGTTAGTGATAGATACTGTCTCCAAAAAGGTGGGGAGCACCTGAGGATCATTACTCAAGATTACCTTCTGGTCTTGTCATGCAAACATACATATATGCATATGCACCCCAACACATACATGCACCTGAACACCACACACACACACACACACACACACACACACACACACACACACACACACACACACAAGCAACAGCACCAGAATATGGAAGTAGACATGTCAGTTATCAAAGGCCACTGTAGCATGAATCTTAAAAGTTCTTATTAATAAAATCAAACCTGAGGCCAGTTACTGGGGCGAACACTGGAAGGTCAGAGAGACAGAACAAGCCACAGCTATCTCACCTTGCCGGATCCTCAGCTGGTCTTGTTTCCTCAGACTGGATGCCCCGAGCCCTCATCCAGAATGGGTCTCAGCTGAACTGCTGCTAGAAGCCTGAAAGCTTAACCAGGCCAAATGCTTCTCCAGGCCAAATGCTTCTCCAGGGCAAATGCCTGCTCAGGCCAAATGCCTCTAGTTTCTGGTCCTCACGCCTTATATACCTTTCTGCTTTCTACCACCACTCCCTGGGATTAAAGGTGTGGCTTTCTGGGATTAAAGGTGTGTATCACCGTGCCTGGCCATTTCCAATGTGGCCTTGAACTCACAGAGATCCAGAGGGATTTCTGTCTCTGGAATGCTAGGATTAAAGGCGTATGCTACCACTGCCTATCCTCTATGTTTAATATTGTGGCTGTCCTGTTCTCTGACCCCAGATAAGTTTATTAGCATACACAATATTTTGGGGAACACAATACCCCCACAGGCCACGCTTTTTTTTAATCACTTTTAGATTATTCTTTTTTACTAAATATAAAATGTGTTCATATTTTAAGTATACAGCTGATAAAATTTAAAGACGATAAACCCCTTAATCATCACCCAGACTAAGAAATAAGACATGTTGGGCCTTCTGCTCTTGTGTTCTTCCCATCAGTATCCTCAAGGCAGCCACCGTTTTGACTTCAGTTATCACAGGCTCTTGTTTTAGACTTTACATCAATGGAATTGTACTGTATGCCCTGCTCTTGATGTTGAACTCTGTGAAATTCACCCATACTCTTGTGGTAACTGATTCTCTCTCATCTCTATTATAGTTCAGTTAAATCACTGAATCATGTTCAATTTATTCTACTGTGGATGGACATTTCATTATTTCTAGTTTTATTAATAAACTTATTATAGACATTCTTCAGCATTTATTTTGGTGACAGTATGTACAAAGGACTCATTTCTACTCTGTACAGTGAGATTGGTGGTCAGAGCTCTACATATGTCTGCATGTAGACCAAACTGCCAGTTTCGTGAAGTAGTTACATGAGCTTGCACTCTTCTTAGCAGGGCAGAGAATGCTCACTGTTCCACATCCTTGCCAACTGCCGCCATCTCTACTTCTCACTGTAGTCACATGGAGGTAGGCCCTGGGGTTATAGACTTACACTTTGGTGTCTTAGCAGGTATCATGAGTCTTCATTCCTATGCTTCATATGTGTCTATGTGGTGATATTGTGTTCCCCCAAAATATTGTGCACCCTAATAAACTTATCTGGGGTCAGAGAACAGAACAGTCACCAGATATAGAGGCCAGAAAATGGTGGCACAGATGCCTTTAATCCTAGCATTCCAGAGGCAGAGATCCCCCTGGATCTCTGTGAGTTCAAGGCCACACTGGAAACAGCCAAGCATGGTGACTCATGCCTTTAATCCCAGGAAGTAATGGCAGGAGGCAGAAAGGTATTTAAGACATGAGGACGAGGAACTATAGCCTGGTTAAGCTTTTAGGCTTTTGAGCAGCACAGTTCAGCTGAGAGGCTTCTAGTCTGAGGAAACAGGATCACCTGAGGAATTGGCAAGGTGAGGAAGCTTTGGCTTGTTCTGCTTCTCTGATCTTCTAGCATTCATCCCAATACCAGGCCCTGGGTTTTATTTTATTAATAAGACCTGTTAAGATTCATGCTACAAGCCGGGCGTTGGTGGCACATGCCTTTAATCCCAGCACTCGGGAGGCAGAGCCAGGCGGATCTCTGTGAGTTCGAGGCCAGCCTGGGCTACCAAGTGAGCTCCAGGAAAGGCGCAAAGGTACACAGAGAAACCCTGTCTCGAAAAACCAAAAAAAAAGATAAGTGCTACATCTGGCGCCTAACTTTTTGGGTACGAATTCTCGAAAAAGCTACTTGCCTGTGGTCTTGTGGGCCCCAGCTCAGACCTGAGCTACACATTGCTGGTTGTGGTGGTGCACGCTGGTTGGATTTACTGAAGGAGGCAGAGGCAGGAGGATCTCGAGTTTGAGGCCGGCCTAGAAGGCTTGCTAAGGAGAAGCTTCGGCCAGGGCCGAGCCACAAACAGTGGTGGGACCATGGAGGCAGCAGCTGCTGCTCCGAGTTGCCGGCTGCTTCTCATCATGTTGGTGACTTCAGTGATGCTGCTACCTAGGATGAAGGGTTTACTGCAGCTCGTTCAGAAAATTACCAGGACCATCATGTTACAAGAAAGCATCAGCAAAGGTTAGTAGAGAGTGACTGTTATATAGTCACCTGTTAAGTGGGTTGAGTTTTACATTAAGAAAACAAAAACACGGTGAAATCAAAAGGCATAGCAGGAATGCTATGACCCAGAAAAGAAGTCGGTGGCATGAATGCCATGCCTCACTCTTGTGTTTCAGCAGTAGTGTGAAGTTATAACAGTGGAATCTTCTGTTTTCAACTGCTTTCATGTCATACATGAAGTTGATCCCCAATCTAGAATATCAAATAAAGAGTTTAATGATATCTCAAGATTCATGACGTCTTGACAAGGACCCTCTTACATGATCTGACACAAGTTGATTTTTCAGAAAGATACAAATGTCATTTTCAAATACAAACTTCAGTGACTGCCTGCTGGCCTCCATACCGTCCTGGCACTAATTGATGACCTTCACACCATATATTCACTCTTCTCCTTTCCTCCTCTTCTCCTATTAACTACTGTGTCCTAGCAGCATTTTCTTTATGTAGACAGTTAATTGATGTCACTCATAAGTCAAGTATAAAGGACTAATTTATACTTGATTAAATAAATTATACTTAATTAAATCAAGGGTTCCAGACTCTTGACCTATAAGGCAAACTCAACCTGTGAATGTAGTGGGTTTGATCAAGATATTAGGAACTACCATATTGCCATTTGAATTTCTGAGTTTCTCTTTATAAATCAATGGATTTTCAATGCTGGGCCAGAATTACACATGGCTAGGATCTGCTGGGAACAAGATATTTGGAAGCCCCATTGGTCTGTTTCTCATGCTCAGCCAGTTTTCCTATCTGCTTTTTCCAGACATGAATACAAGACCCTCAGATTAAGTTGATATGGGTAATAGTAGTGGAGGTGGTGTACACACAATTATGAATTAAAGATTCAACATGACCTAAGAAATAGACTCAACTCATATGAGTGAAAATCCTAGGATTTGTATTAATTCATTCCTCTAACATCCATCAACACACCATTGAGAGCAAAATATTCTTGTAAAGATAAACAAAGCAGATTCCTGATTATAAATACAATGAAAGGAGAAATTAACATATCTGCAGAACTGTATGCTAATCCCAAGTAGTTTATCCCTATTCTGTTCTCCTGAGTTTATTTGTCCCCAAAACTATGACAGAAAAGTCATTCATTTTTTAAAAGAAGATTTATTTTTGATTAAGTGATTTCATGATGTAACATGGTTTTAAACAAAAATAGAGATCAGTATGAAAATAAAACAAATTGTACACATTAAAATATCTTTCTGTCAAAGCATTTCATAATCATAAAAAATACAACACAAGAGTTGGGGGCTCAGGTGAGGATAAGAATACAGACTTCGCAGAAAATGAACAATTGGTCCACAATTCAGTCCTACGCCTCATGTAATGCCACTCACGAACCATTTCTAGGGTGGCTACCAACAACCTTTATGATGTGCCTTTAAAAAATGTAAATGGAAGGTAAAATGAGGGCTGTATAATCTTAATTCTAATATCAAATACCTCCCATTATTATTCTCTATTAAAAGTTACACTGAATAAATACAAAGCTTTAATCCACTCAACAAAGCAGAAGTGTAACTATTCACTGTGGTCTATGGTGTAGGGGACATAATGAGTGGAGTTGGTGAAGAGGAAAGGCTTAAAAAATACACCACCTGTGCTCTACTGAAATCTTAGAAATAAAACGTTTTTTACAGAGCCTTGATATTAAAAAGTGAGCATTATTATAAAATTAGATTAATACTTTCAGTAAGAGGCAAGAGAGATGCATGTATTTTTATTCATTTATTTTGGAATGCCTGCATCCCTGTTATAAAAAACATGTAATCTTACGCACTTTCCAATGTGCTAACAGCCCCCATATTTTACTTATGATATTACATAAAGAAAAATAAGCTGTAATTATATATCTTCAGGCATTAAGGTCCTAACAGAACATTCTGTTCTGTGTGTTTCCTGGTTCACCCTTCCAAGGTGTTTCTTGAACATTACCCATCCCTTTTTTTTACAGAAGGTGATAATTACCAGAATTTACTGATGATTTCTTACCTACACCAGTAATAGATGATTTAGTTTGAATCATACAACATACCTATCAACACTCCTCAGGGTTGTAATATCTTAAAAGGAGATTGGATTTGAAGATATCACCTGCCCAAGGCCACCAGACATAAAAATCATATACAGCTAGAGCCATCCTGTTCTGTTGAGCTATTCAGTCATGAAATCTGAATAAAGTACCTTGAACATCAAAATCGAAGCAAATGTATCTGCTGTCTTGATTAACTTCTTCAACAGGAAACACTCATTAGGTCTCCTTCTGCAATTCAGTAACCTCACACTTAGGATTTTGCTTCCCAGATTAACAGGGAATGTTTAAATCAACACTAGATAGCTGGTTTGAGAAGGGGAACGTCTCAAGAGTTACGTGAACGGATGCTGTAAAAACAAATTAAGCATAATTAAATAAAAGCACTTTTTCTTTCACAGATAGTGTCCGATAGTATTGACAATAACTTTCGAGTTAAAACAAAACTGTAATAATTTAATGCGAACTGCTGAACTTCCTGATAAAGCTATGGTTAGCCTTAATACTTTGGGACTAAATGACATTTTGCAATACAGGAAATACTAGCCTACTGAAATCATACAACAAGGGTATTTCCCACCAGGTAGCCGGCCAATCAGGGCCTTCCCTAAACATGAAAGCATTTTTCTCAAAACTCAGAAACCAAAATGGAACACATTCCTTCCCCGCCAGCATGCTCTGAGTCTGATGATGTTTGTGCCACCATCTCATTGTTCCCGTGGCTATTCTATGATCTTCAGTGTGTCTTCACTCCTAACCTTGATCGCTCGGACAGAGCCAAACACATTCATTATATCCATAATGCCAGTTCCTTGGAATGCAGTTGTTACTCCTGAATCTCGACAGCAGTCAGAAGCAGATCAGCAGGGTGGTGGAGCCTCCAGCCCTCTCTTCTCTACTTTTTATCTTTAATACACCCTGTTCATGGTAGTGGTTGACCTTCAGTGACAGCTCAGAAACCTCTACTGTCTCCGGCATTCCTTTGCTTCTATGCCAGACGAACTATCTGGAAATGCAACAGAACTAACTACAAAGCCAATAAATTCTTCTGATTAGAATTTGCTGCCAAGGGACATTCCCATTCATTTAAAGTCAAGTCACACGGAAGTAGGATGGCTGATTGAGGATGCCACTCATCAACAGCTGACCTGAATCTCAACTGTAGCTGGGGGGGGGAGGGGTTAGGCTGTATCCTTCAACTGCACCTTGCTTCTGGTGTGGGGTTAGTGATGCCTTTTAACGATAAAACGGCCTCACTGCCTGCCCCTGAAATTTCCTGAATGAAGTTAAATTGAATAAAATTCTAGACTCCTCATTATAAATTACGTTCCTTATTAGAAGTAGCTTTGTGCAAAAAAAGTAGAAAAAAAGTCATTTGAATCAATATCAGGAAGACAGGTGCAAAACCAGAACTATGGGTGGTCCCTTCCTCCATGTCACTGGGATTCAGCAGCCAGGCCTCTGAAGACTCGGGTTTATCAAAAATGAATAATGGAAGCCAGGCCTCTGGCTGGTGCCTTTTCTCTTGCTTCTACATCATCCCAAGGAAGCCAAACTCCGGCGCTGTGCAAAGCCACCACATGCAATCAGATTTGCCTTCAGTTCCTCCCACAGGCAGTAAATGTAAACCCTGCATCTGTCAAGAGCCTTTTCCACGAACACACTCCTTTCTCCGGGGTCTTTGCAGGAGTGCCACATTTGAAGTATGTTTAAGAAAGTGAGAGTTTGGGAAAGTAAAGCATCTGAACGTCGAGTACATGAGTACAAACATTAGCCTTCCTATTTCTTGAGATGAAACCAGGATCGTAACAACAAAGTCAGAAGACCCATCTCACCAGTGACTCACGAAACCAGCCTGATCCCAGGGGAAGCCTGATACTTCTCCCTCAGCAAGCACTGGGACCCAAAGAGAATGCACGTGCAGGCACTGTGAAACACCTTGGCACCGTGCCAACCTATCTACAGTCACCACCTTCAGGGCCTTTTCATCATGGTGGCTGTGAACAGACCTCAGTCATGAAGACTAGAGTTTAATTTAATGAGAATGTCTGGAGGAGATGAACTTTGATTTTGCAAAATGTATTCCTTCTCTAGTTCAATTGTGTCTTTTTGACCATTAAGGTATAAATACAACAAATAATAGAAAAACGGTGACTTCCATTCATTTTTTGCACAAGAAAAATGATGTGACCCCACATGTAGTTTGGGCTCAGGAACTGTGATATTTCACACTGAAAATGGGTCGTATGTGTAGCTCAGGGACTGGAGGAAATCTTCAGACTTCATTTTGGCATTTCTTTGATAATTTGAAGATCCTTGACTTGCTCCTTCACAGCTCAGCCCCCACCTACAGACATTAAATCCTCATTGTTATGAATGCATTTTGGGTCTCAAGACTTTCTAGCATTGATATTCTATGACACCCTTGTAGTTACCAAGAGAAATAGCACATATATGATGATGTCTTTTAGCTCCACAGTTTCACACACATGGAGCTGTAACCAAGCCTCTGGAGTAGAATAGGATAGTCTCCCTTCATTAACTGTAGAATTTGGTCTTTTATTTAAAATTGTTTTGGACACTTGATCGCCCCCCCCCCCCCCAGTAGACTATGAGCATCTTTCCGAAGGCCAGATTCAGAATCTTGTAGCTCCATCATCAAATGCAGTGACTGGCAGGGAGAGAATGCCAACAGTGTGCCTGCGCTCTGAAAGATGGTACACATACATGGGGTATCGAAACTGTCTTTTACATGGTTAGTAGCATCACTTACAAATCTCTTAAAACAAAACCAAAGGGTCAAGTGGTGGGGTTCACAGTCCAGAAGAACATATTTATGAATATTTTGAATTGTGGAGTACAGTAGCATCTAATTTATTCTGTGGCTATGTTGTTTAACTTTTATAGAGCTATTCTTGTGTGCTTTTTGTTTTACCCATGAAGAATAACAGATAGGTTATCTGGTTTTTCTGATATGCTAGCTACAATTTTGATAATTCCCAATTCTCAGGACAGTGCCAACTAGACTAAATTGTACTACTTTAAGAAGGCCTGAATACATTCAAAATGGTTATTCGAGAAGTTGGCTGCCCTAGTGTCAACAACACTAGCATTAGTGACATTAATTAGAATCATGGAGGTACAATTTGTTTCACATATCTTCTACTAGCAATGTGGCATACTGTGGGCGGCGAAGCTTCTTCAACCAAATGAACACGGTCTATCAATGTATTTCTGAAAGAAAGGCAGCTTTCTCTTAACCAGCCCCTGTGACAGCCATTAGGGACTGCTCTGATGCATCAAAGTGTGATTTTAAAAGTATGTTAATGTGCTGTTTTCCTTATGATGAAAAAACACAAACAAGAAAAAGAAGTTTGCAAAAATTAAATATATACTTGTATTCATGACAAATAAGTACAAACTAATAATTCCAGTCAAAAAGTTTTAGTCGTTCTTTTTTTCTGGCCCAATTATGGTATACAAATAAATATTCTATATATCTTTTCCAGGTTTCTATCATTTTTTTTTTCTCCTGGAACATTTTCCCACATCCAGTACTTATCTTTAACACAGTAACACAACATGAGGTGCCATTCCTCTTGAGGGTCCCAACAGTAAACACAGCTTAACTAGCAGGAGAGTAACCGTTCTTACAAAACACCTCTGTGGACTGTGCACGGAACCCCATGAAATGTGAAGTCACCCCCATCCCACAGCAGGAAGTCCATGACACTTACAAACAAGATTCTCAGAGCAATGTTCAGGTAATGCCTGTAACCCCCCAGACTGGCAAACTGAATGTTTATCCAGTGGTTTTCCCACCCTCAACTCCACTTTACTGTATGATGTGTCTGATTGGTTATGTCACAAATCAAGGAACAAACAATGGCATGGGACAGTCCCCAAAGCAATTAAAATGAAGGAAATCATCCTTTCATCAAATTAAGAAGTCTTGTCAGGGATGCCACGCGGTTTCTGAGAGACCATAGAAAAATTTTTTCTTGATATTAATAAGAAAAATTATGCATCAGTGAAAATGCAGGCTTAGAAATATAGTGCTGAGGGTTTCAACTCATGGAGTCTTCACTGATGAGGGAAAGTGGAGTTCTTACTACTAAGAGAGCCGGTCTCTCCTCCAGCACTGCCAACGGCTCCCTAACCAAGTCGAGTGTTCGATGATGCTGTACAAATAAAAAGCAGTGGGGGGAATACGAAATATCTGTAATAAATGCCATCCTGTAAAGTATTTGATGGATGGAAGAGAACCTAATGCATTTTAAATAAATGCATATCATACTATCACATATTGTGAGTCTTAAAAAATTATTACTTAGATGCACAGTCCTTGTAGTGGCTGACATGGCACTGTGAAGGAAGTCTGATTTAGAAGCTACTTCTGTTGTACCCATCAAGTGACGGCGCGGCTGTTAGTCATACTGTAATGTCCCTTCGACTTTGGTACGTTCAGTGCAAAATATTCTGGGGAATTGTTTTAACCTTTATAAAAATAAAAGGCCCTTTAGTTCCCTTGAGCGTGCTTCAAAGGATACGTACTAGCAAGATGCCCGAGTAAGCATGGAACATGAAAACGGAGAGGTGGTACATACAACATGGTAGGTAGGTCCTTATATACATTTGCAAGAACAGAAACATAATGAACCTATAAAAAATAAACAGAACTCACTGTGTACATTTTCCTGATATGCTGTGATTAATTGCTAGTTATTTTAAAATTGTTTTCATGCATTATAAAGCATAAAATCTGTCATTAGTGAATTCATTGAATAACAGTTTGTCTTCAGCCAGAAGTACACACATACCACTTGCATATACATTGTTACAGACCACCTTATTGCAAATCTTTAAAGTTACCTCATACTGACTTGGTTTCATTTTCACTCTTGTCCCGTGAATGTTGAAACCTATAGTGCACACCATGCAGGCACTCGTAAGCAAGAAATGAATATTCTGTTATAACTTAGGGTACTGTCAGGAAATAGATATTTTTTTATGTTATTCTCTCACTTGTACTAATTTAGAGATTGGGTCAAGGGCTGCCAGTTTGGCTTGAAGTATGTTTCCAGGAGAGTTTCAAGATTCTCCCAAGGCCCTAAAAGTCACCATGGAGTTGATCATGTGCAGGTTCCCCTTTATCTTGAAACATAACAAATGGGAAAGGTTTGGCAGTCAGGAACTGTTGACTGAAAGACTGTTGGGTTGTTCCATGGGCACCGAGCTCACCCCAATCCTTGCCAGAGGACTCACAGCCAGTCCCCAAACACACGAACGAGCATGTGTTCCTGAAGAGCAGCACTCAGTTTGTTCTAACGGAACCCTAGGCTTGGGATTTCCAATGCTCTGCCACTCTTCTGAAGGCCGGCTTCCGAAACCGCCTGTCCACGAAGAGCTGAGCATCACACTCCCAGGTCACTCAAGGCCAAAGGTACTGGTCTCTTCAACCGCTGTCAAGAGCTTCTCATAGAGCATGGAAAAGGAAGGGTATGGAGGAAGATCCAGGCGGTTGAAACAAGTGTGGGCTCTGCAAACAGAAGAAGCAGGATGTAGTTTAGCAGGGGGTTGGGAAAATGAAAATGCATGTTCATGGCCTCATGTACGCATGCGTGCGTGACAGTGAGTGTGTGTGCGTGTGTGCATGTGTGTGTTTGTGTGTGTGTGTACCCACAAGTGTGCTTTTTTCTCTTTCATATTCAAATTTATTTGTTACCATTTTCACAGTTGTTTTGGGAAAAGTGAAGGCTATTTCAACTTAAAAATTCAGCGTTGCGTTTTTCTTAGACGAGTAGGACGCATGAAAATTTTCTTTACATGTCACCCTTTAGAAGACACATTCCGTGCATAGCATTATTTGCTGAGCTGTATGAGGACGAAAAAGCCAAGTTCAGCCTATTTTCTTCCTCTCTGTGCAAAGACAGGAACACAGGCCTTGTAAAGTGATTCCCTCCCCACAGCCAGTCGCCTGGCTGCCCCTCCGATAGTCTGCAGCTCGGCAGTTTTTCATTTTCTTGGGCAGCAAGAACAGCAACTGTGTCTGAAGCCCAGACTGTGGCTCCGAGTTTGGGGAAAGTCCCTGGCTAGGCCTGTCTGTGGAAGTCAGTAGACACTGTGACTGGTTTGAATTCCATGCTATAATCTGCCTTCTCCCCATTCACAATGCAGAAAAATGCCCATTAAATCAGTTCTATGCAGCATTCTTTTTTAGAAATACCTGCTCTTTTGCCAAGATGGGGGGGGGGGG
>CABHPH010081457.1:16953-30669 GCA_902168325.1 Peromyscus nudipes | reverse complement strand
CCTAAAAGGTAATGCCTCCCATGGGGAGTCACCAAAGTCTGGTACATTCAGTTGAGGCAGGTCCAAGCCCCTCCCCCTGCATCAAGGCTGTGCAAGCTGTCCCGCCATAGGCAATGGGCCTCAAAAAGTCAGTTCATGCACCAGGGATAGATCCCATTCCCACTGCCAGAGGCCCCTTAAACAAACCAAGCTACACAACAGTCTCGCTTATGCAGAGGACCTAGTCCAGTCTTGTACAGGCTCCACAGCTGTTGATCTACAGTTCATGAGTTCCCATTAGCTTGATTCAGTTGTATCTGTAAGTTTCCCCATCATGATCTTGACACCCCTTGCTCATAGAATCCTTCTTCCCTCTCTTTGACTGGACTCCTGGAGCTTGGCCTGGTGCTTGGTTGTGGATATCTGCATCTGTTTCCATCATTTACTGGATGAAGGCTCTATGATGATAGGGTATTCACCAGTCTGATTACAGGGGTGAGCCAGTTCAGGCACCCTCTCCACTATTGCTAGCAGTCTAAGCTGGGGTCATCCTTGTGGATTCATGGGAACTTCCCTAGCACCAGGTTTCTCCTTATCCCCATGATGTCTCCCTCTATCATGGTATCTCTTTCATTGCTCTCCCACTCCGTCCCTGTTCCAGCTTGACCATCCCACTCGCTTACGTTCTCATGTCCCATCCCCTACCCTCTCTTGCCCCCCTCATCTCCAGTTTACTCAGGAGATCTCATCTATTTCCCTTTCCCAGGGAGATCCATGTGTCCCTCTTAGGGTCCTTCTTGTTAGCTAGCTTCTTTGGAGCTGTGGGCTGTAGTCTGGTTATCTTTTGCTTTACATCTAGTGTCTACTTATGAGTGGGTACATACCATGTTTGTCTTTCTGAGTCTGGGTTACCTCACTCAGGAGGATTTTTTCTAGATCCATCCATTTACCTGCAAACCTCATGATGTCATTGTTTTTCTCTGCTGAGTAGTATTTCATTGTATATATGTACCACATTTTATTTATCCATTCTTCAGTTGAAGGGCATCTAGGTTGTTTCCAGATTCTGACTATTACAAACAATGCTGCTATGAACATAGTTGAGCATGTGTCCTTGTGGTATGATTGAGCATTCCTTGGGTATATGCCCAAGAGTGGTATAGCTTGGTCTTGAGGTAGATTGATTCCCAATTTTCTGAGAAACCACCATACTGATTTCCAAAGTGTCTGTACCAGTTTGCACTCCCACCAACAGTGGAGGAGTGTTCCCCTTGCTCCACATCCTCTCCAACATAAGCTGTCATCAGTGTTTTTAATCTTAGCCATTCTGACAGGTGTAAGATGGTATCTGAGTCATTTTGATTTGTATTTCCCTGATGACTAAAAAACCTTAGGTCAGGCTCCCCAATTTAGCAGTATCTCTAATCTTCATGGTCATTCTCTCCACCTATGCAGAAAGGAAAAACAAACAACTTTATTGTATGTCTAGAACAGCCTTCACATTTATAAAGCCCTCCAGAAAAGTGTGACTTTTATAACATCAATTCCTCTGACCTTATCTTATTAATAGTAAGACACAAACAAACAAATTACTTGACATTTACTAAATATTTCAGATCAGTAATTCATGTTAAAAGTAAATGTAGCATGAATCTTAAAAGTTCTTATTATTAAAATCAAACCTGAGCCAGGTATTGGGGTGAACTGGAAGATCAGAGAGCCAGAACAAGCCACAGCTACCTCACCTCGATGGATCCTCAGCTGGTCTTGTTTCCTCAGACTAGAGGCCTCTGAGTCCTCATTCAGAATGGGTCTCAGCTGAACTGCTGCTCAAAAGCCTGAATGCTTAACCAGCCAAATGCTTAACCAGGCCAAATGCTTCTAGTTTCTGGTCCTCACGCCTTATATACCTTTCCGCTTTCTACCACCACTCCCTGGGATTGAAGGCTCGCTTCCTGGGATTAAAGGCGTGAGTCACCATGCCTGGCTGTTTCCAATGTGGCCTTGAACTCACAGAGATCCAGAGGGATTTCTATCTCTGGAATGCTAGGATTAAAAGTGTGAGTTCCACCATTTTCTAGCCTCTGTATCTAGTGGCTGTCTGTTCTCTGACCCCAGATAAATTTATTAGGGTTCATAATATTTTGGGGAATACAATACCACCACAAGTAAAAGCAGAGTAAGAATATAATAAACATCCACATTAAGGAACCTGCACACAACCTATTACAGGATTGCTATCAAACAAAATTACAAAATTGCTGAAGTGTTCCTTTGCTGCTTCTACACTTCCTCTTTTCAGATCCTGGCTCCCTCTCCAATTCAATTTAGACATACAATACTTTCATGCACTACTCATTTCTTCTCTTCTGACTAAAACTTGCTCTAACCAAGATGGAATCAGAAGGAAGCAATAACAGCTTAAAATGCCGCCCTTCTAAAGGGGGACGAAAGTAAGAAGAGAAACAGCATTTGCTGGACCAAGCACTTTGGCATTGAATTTCCAAAAAATGTCACATCAGTGGAAATTATTAACCCCATTTTGCAGAAGAGAAAACTGAAACCCAGTGAGACGAAAGAATTCATGAAATATCAGTCATTTGTATGCCCAGAAAAGGCAAACCTAGGCTTAATTCTTAAGCTTGTCAGTTTCCAACGCCTGTGTTCTTTCTGTCACTGTAGAATACTTACCTAAGTGAGGGAAATTTTGTATTTCAATAGGGATTAGAGCTTTTAAACTTAAGGAACAAACCTACAAATACAAATTACATATAAATTCACACACACACACACACACACACACACACTCACACACACACTCTCCTCTATAAATGAGTACATGTAAAACACGGTACAATCTGAAGAAGCCTTATAATTTAGATAGCAGCTTTGTGCCAGCATCAATTTCTTGGTTTTTAATAGAATAATATATTTTATGGAAGATATTAACAAGGAGCTTGGTGGAGAGTACATAGAACTCTGCTATTTTTTATTACTTTATGTGACACTGTAAATATTTCAAAATAAAAAATTAAAAAGCAAGTCTCTAAACAGACATCTATCATGAACAAATATAATGAGAAGAATAAGCTTGCAGTAGTATATATGAAAATCTGGGTACTCCAGTCCCTCTAAGTCATATCACAAAGGAGCTGCCAGAAATTCATTTTGATGCTGTAAAAACTCACCCACTTAAAGAAGTGCAGAAGCCTGATTTTTCCCCTAGAAATGATGCATAGTTGACAAGAAGTTTTGACTTTATCAACAGTGTTCCTCTTTGGCATAACATACTATATGACCTCTACTGTCCACAACCATCAAGATCCTTGTATCTTATCAGGTGTGGATGTCACTGTCTATGTAGTCTACATGTATTAAGGGGCAAAAAAGACACATGGATTTATGGGATTCTTTTTTATATGGTATGATTGTATAGGAAGGTAATTATCCATGGAGTTGGGGCCCACTTCAATGACTGCATCTTAATAACCTTGAACAATTAATTTGCCATGGCTTAGCTTCAAGTTTCTTATCTATAAAATAGGCTTATGGGTCTAGAGAGATGGCTCACTTGGTTAAAAACACAAGCAGAAAAACAGGAGGGCCTGAATTCAAATCCTTGGGACCCATGTAAAACTGCACCCATAGAGTGACCATCTGGACTCCAAGCATCCTCCAGGGCAGTGGAAGATGAAAAACAGGAGAATCCCAGAAGCTCACAGGTCACACAGAGTGAAAACCAATGAAGAAATCCTGCTTCAAACAAGTCATTGACATTGATATTGACACCTGAGACTGCACTCTGACCAACACACACACACACTGTATGGTGCACACACATATACACCTTCATACCATATCATATACACCCATACAAAGATAAATGAAAGCATAAATAACATTAAATAGACATATAACTTTATATAATCAGTCACATGGCAGAGGGCTGTTAATTTCACAAATCTAGCTTTCACTAAACATTGATTGACGAGAAGGCTTACTATACCAAATACTGCACATTGTGCATGCAACTAGCAAGTGACAATTCAAAGGCCCCTTGTATAGATGTTTTGCCACTGAATTTTTACAAATCTCCATGTAAAAATGTATTTAGTTATTCTCCATGGTCTGGATTTACATGTAAATATAGTTTAGCTCCAAGCCTAAACTCTGAATGGTAAAATTAATCCTTGGAGTACCTGAATTATAAGGCTGGAGGCTACCAATGGAGATCCTGAGGTTGGTCATAGCTTCAGATTTATGAACTCATAAAACATTAACTACATTTCTTTGTGATTTGTGTCTGATTCTGTTTTTCACATATGATGTGTAAGTGAAGTATGTTATTCCCAGATAACATCAGTGCCCTGATAAACCTATAAATATAAAAGCGTCTTGTATTTAACTGTATTCACATTTCTGAAAGTATAAATGCTGGATGATATGAAGACTAATAGAAAATCTATAGATTTCATAAAGCTACTGGCTTTACTGTCCTGTTTTAGAAATGTGTGAATGGAAGAAAGTCCAGGGTTAGCAAACTGGGCTCCATAAAGAAAACGTGGGGTAGGATGATGAGGCTGTCCTCGAGATCTCTAAGGGATTATTTTCTGTTTTTATTCTTCAAATTTCCTTCAGGAATCTTGGTACATGTTGCTTTGGGGAAAATGGCATTTGCTGTGGTGAAGGTTTCCACAGTTAGACAATATACCTAACAATCACCCCTCAAACCAGGAACATGGGAGTAGGGGGGCAACACTAAATTTCATCAAGATTTTTACTTTGGGCAGATGTTGGAACCTAATCACCAGTGTGAGAGTACTTGGGACTCAGACCTTCAGGAAGTGACTAGGTCATAACCATGAAACTCTTGCATTGGTCACTTTTCTCATTGCTCTTACCAAATACCTGACAGGAGGGAAGGTCTTTTCTGGGTTACAGTTTTGTGGAAGGGAAAGTGTGGAAGCAATATTGGAAAGCAGCTGGTCCCACTACATCTACACTTAGGAAGCAAAGAGTTATGGGTCTTGGTGCTCAGCTTGCTCCCTCCGTGTTATTCAGCTGAGGACCCTAGGGTGGGGTCCTCCACTTCAATTAACTTAATCACGTTTAGAGCTCTGCCACCCAGATTACTCTAGAGCAGCAGTTCTCAGCCTGTGGTCCAGACCCCTGTGGGGTCATGTATCAGATCTCCTGCGTATCATATATTTACATTACATTCAGAACAGTAGCAAAATTACAGATATGAAGTAGCAACGAAATAATTTCATAGTTGGGGGTCACCACAACATGAGGAACTATATTAAAGGGTCAACTTGAGGAAGGTTGAGAACCAATGCCCTAGATCCTGTCAATGTAACAAATATTACCCTTATCAATTTTATAATCAAACATATCACTTCAAATTATCAATATTCTACCCCTGGACTCTAAAAGTCTTATTTTTATCTCATAATGTAAAATGTGTTTAATCCATCTCTGCATTCCCATAGATTTTTACTACTCAAAACTTCAAAGTCTGTTCTAAGACTTCAAGAAATCTCTTAACTTTGAGCCCCATATGATCAAAATGCAAGTTGTAACTTCAAATGTACAATGTCACAGAATAAACTTTACTAGCCAAAAAGGAGGAATGGTAGCATAACAAGGAAGAATTGGACCAAAGCAAGTTCCATATATTGCATCTGGAGCTCATAATAGATTTATCAGAGGTCCAAATGGTTTCAGTAGTCCTGTCCTTCCTTCTCTGCCTTCTAAAGCATGTAGAGCCTCTCCCTAGGGCTAGCTCCCCTCTGCACCTTCTGCTTTCCTTAGTGGATCTCCCACGGCTCTGGCATCTCCAACATCTTGGTGTCTCAAATGCAACCAAGGCTTCATCTTCACAGCTTCACATAATTATATTCTAAAGATTTCCTTATGGAGACTCCAATCCTGTCAAACATTGTCTGCCCTAAGCAGCCTTCTGTAACTGTAGTACTACAATCCATGACCCCATCAATCATGCTCATTTTATGACTGCAAAACTAGTACCATGTGGTCAATGCTATCAACTTCTGCTATAAGCTTGGGATAGAGGCCCACGCCCTTAGACCAATGCCAATTCTGTAATGGCCTCTGTGGAGTGCTTTGGATATTAAATCTGCAAAAAATGCTTTCCTACGCAGTTACTTTAGTGCAGGAAACCCCTTCTACAGCATTCTTAGTTCAGGCTCTCGTCATTTAAATAAATTTGCATTTTCACAAGATAGAGCCTTCAATGCCTAGACTCTTGCCCTTAGGGCACTTTTCATATTGTCCCAGTGTAGAGCAGGAAGTTTTTCTCTTTTTTATAGTCATGAAGATTTATTATTTAATAATTACAGTAGCCATTTATGTGAATTTATAAATTAGTTTAAGAAAAATGATTTCTTATTCAAATAACAAATACAAGAAAGCATACTTGGTGACAAAATTTTCATGTGTATATATGCTTCTTAAATACTTTTTAGACTTGTATTTACTAAACATATAATCTGCAGTCTTGATGTACTTTTTTGATTTTTAATACATTTTAATTTAAAATAGAATTATAACACTGTCCCCTTCTGTAGCAAGAATCTTAAAAGGTCTTATTAATAAAATCAAACCTGAGCCAGGTATTGGGATGAACTGGAATATCAGAGAGCCAGAACAAGCCACAGCTACCTCACCTCGATGGATCCTCAGCTGGTCTTGTTTCCTCAGACTGGAGGCCTCTGAGTCCTCATCCAGAATGGGTCTCAGCTGAACTGCTGCTAGAAGTCTAAAAGCTTAACCAGCCAAATGCTTAACCAGGCCAAATGCTTCTAGTTTCTGGTCCTCACGTCTTATATACCTTTCTGCTTTCTACCACCACTCCCTGGGATTAAAGGTGTGAGTCACCATGCCTGGCCGTTTCCAATGTGGCCTTGAACTCACAGAGATCCCAGATGGATTTCTGCCTCTGGAATGCTAGGATTAAAGGTGTGAGTGCCACCATTTTCTAGCCTTTGTATCTAGTGGCTGTTCTGTCTCTGACCCCAGATAAGTTTATTAGGGTGCACAATATTTTGGGGAACACAATACCACCACACCCTTCCCTTTCCAGCCCTTCACAAATACCCTCCCTCCAAACCCCTCCCATGTTCCCTCTCACTCTCAGATTCATAGCATCTTATTTATTTGATTAATATTGTGACATACTATATATATATATTTGTTATTTGTGTGTATATGGTTTCAGGGCTTGACCACTCTGCATTGGACAACCAATAGGGAGCTTGTGCCAGGGAGAGGTGAATTCTCCCTGTCCCAGAAGTCATTACTTCCCTGTAGTTCTTTGCCAAAGAATATGACCCCATGAGATTTTCTACCCTGCACATGAACATGTCCACAGATATTGCCATCACTTTGTTCTTATTTATACAGCCATTTCTAGATGAGATTGTTTCCCAGTGGCCTTGCAGGAGGTTCGTCTTTACTGGACCTGATTTAATAATTACAGGTAAGCACTTGCCTTTTGCTTCGAATTGTCTCCTTTTTCCACCAGTGACACGGCTTTTATATCTTTTTACTGTCTTTGTGGTTCTCTTGGACTGTAGACCTGGATAAGAACAGTGATCAGTAACCACCACACAGTCTGTATGCTTTCCTGTCTTGGAATTTCCTCTACCAAACAAATTATCTATTGCCTTTAAATTCTACCTCACTCAAGCAGAATACAGCCAGATTATTTCCTCAAGTAAACCATGAATGACTTCTAGCACAATTCCTGACAGAGTCCTTGTTCTACTTTGAAGGACTTGTTTTACATGAACCCAGAAATCTACTATCCATAGTTCTCCGAACCTTCTGTTCTACCAAATTCCAACTGATATGGTCCATTAAGCTCTGCTTATAGAACTCTAGGGTTTTTCTAGGTCAAAGTTCCATAATATTCCATATTCTTCCCATAAACCATTTATAAAGACATGTTCAGTTTTATCACAGTAATGGCTCCACTTCTTGGTGCCCCTTTTTTGTCATAACTTTTCATGTGACCAAATACCCAATGAAAGTAACATAAGAAAAGTTCATAGTTCCAAGGTAGAGTCCATCATGGCAGCATTGCAGCAGGAGTAGGAGATACCAGGTCACATTACATCTAAAGTCAGGAATCAGAAAGAGATGAATGCTGGTGCTCAGTTTGATTGCTCCTATTTATTCAGTTCAGACAATGGAATGGCACCACCCACATTTATGATGGATCTTCCCACTTCAAGTAACCCAATCTAGAAACTCCCTCATTGACATACCCAGAGGTACCTCCCAGCTGATTTTAGAGCATGCCAAGTTAACAATCAGTATTAACCATCAGAGCCCCAATTAAAGGGCCAGTATGCTCTTACACATGATGTACCAGAAAGTTTTTTTGCTATTTTGTTGTTGTAGAGATGGACTTTGTTCCCCAGCTCTCTCAAAATTACTCAGAGCAAAGAATCCTCTTGCCTCAACATTCTGAGCAGCTGAGATCACAGGTTCACACTACTATGTCCTACTTGTCTTGCCTCTTTTACCATGTAAAGACACACCTGAAATGGACCAGAATTAAAAAATCAATTCTAGAAGGAAACTGATGTCTGCTGATAGTAAGGAAAATCTGAATCAGGAAGATCATGAGTTCAAAGTCAGAATGGCATCATGGGCTACACAGGAAGTACCTGTCAGAAACAGAAGGAGGGGAGAGAGAGAAACGGAGAGAGAGAGAGAGAGAGAGAGAGAGAGAGAGAGAGAGAGAGAGAGAGAGAGAGAGAGAGAGATACTTGAGGGATGAAAGGAGGGATGGTAAAGAAGGGAGGTCCCTCAACAATGAGGTGAGCACTCATGAGCAGTCTTTCAGGGTCATGACTTCATACTTCCCAGCTCTGAGAACTTTAAGGACTGAATTTTGTTCCGGGGGGTATTCCTAGCTTCTGGTGTCTGCACGAGGCAGAGCCATGGAGGCCTCAGCGTTCTCCTCTTCCCCGGACTTGGCCGACACGGCGACTGCCGTGCGAGTGACCCCGGCCATCTGGAACATCTGGACAAAGAGCAGATTAGAAAGGCAGTGGAAGTTCTGTTTGCACACTCCAAGTCAAGAAAAAAGAATAATGAGTTACTTTTGAATGAGAATGAGAATTTGTTTCTAATGGTGATATTATGGAAAATTCCAGAGAAAGAACTGCGGGTCCGAGTGGCTTTGCCTCATAGTATTCTATCAGATTCCTCAGAAGTCTGTTTGTTTACCAAAGATGACTGTGAGTCACCTGAACAGACAGAATGTTTCTATAAAAAGCTTTTGAAAAAGCATGGAGTTAATAGCATCTCTCAGATTATCCCTTTTAAAACTTTAAAAACAGAATATAAAGCCTATGAAGCCAAGCTCCGCCTCCTAGGTAGCTTTGATGTCTTCATTACTGATGAAAGAATTAGACGGCATTTGCCCACACACATAGGAAGGCATTTCTATCAGAGGAAGAAAGTTCCAGTACCTGTAAACCTTCTGGCCAAGAATCTGTCCAAAGAGATTGACCGCTGTATCACAGGGACCGTCTTAAACATCTCCAGACATGGTTCTTGCAGTACTGTACGTGTTGGTCACACTGGAATGGAGACTCAGCACGTCATTGAAAACATCCTGGCTGTCTCAGAAATGCTTTCAGAAAAATTACCAGAGAAATGGCAGAGTGTGAAACTCTTGTTCCTGAAAACTGAGAAGTCAGTTTCCCTTCCCATCTTTTCCTCGTTTGTCACGTGTCAGGGGGAAAAGATCCTATCCTTCCGTAGTGTGAGGAGAAAGGAACTAAAGAAAAAAATGAAGCATGAAAAAGAAAAGCTGAAGAAGAAAAACAAAATGTCAAAGAAAAAATCCAAGGAGGCTGCGTCTCTTCTAAGTCAAGATGACTTAGCACGTGAAACCAGCAGTGCTCCTGTGAAGGCCCCAAGATCCCAGAAGAAAAAGACCAGCAAAGGAAAAGCACAACCCGAAGGGACAGACGAGTGTGACGAAACAATTCCACAACTGGTACCAATAGGAGAAACGCTAGACAAAGACAATGTGAAGATGCAAGAAAATGTCACAGGGAAAAAAATCTCCAAAACAGAGACCTGATCCAAATATACTTCAGGGTAAGAAAAGGAAGGCCCTACCATCTACGGAGACCCCAGAAGCTTTAGGGCCTGGGGCCTCTGGGAAGAAGACAAGAAGAGATGTGCGGGAAATGAGAAAGCCAGAGGCCAAGTTCTTTACTCCCAGGAAATCTTCCAACACACCCAAAGACAAAAAAACCCAAGTGGTCCACTCAAACTAAAATCAGGTCCTTGGCCTGAAGGAACCATCAGGGTTACCCTAAGAGCTTTTCAAGAATACTTAGACAAGGTGTGGTGGCACTCTCTGTGACACATAGATAGGCAGATCTGTGTGGGTTGAGGCCAGCCAGAACTACGTAGTGAGACCTTGTCTCAACAGACAAACAAACTTGGCCAAGATTGGGTATGCACAGCTACATCCCTAATACTCAAGCCAAGGCCAGAGAGGCGTGAGCTTGAAGGAAGCCTGGAGTTCAGCAAGAATCTGTCTTGAAAGGCCAAACTTCAGTCCTGGGCTTGGTGGTATAACACTCTGCTAACATATGCACGGTCCTGTCTTCAGTACCCAGAACTGTCAAAAATTACCATACACATTCACATAACAAAAGGTCCTCTGGTCCCGACCCCACTGCAGCCTTGTTTTCAACAATGAGTCCTAGACAATATTTTTGTAAAGTTTCCAGAGATGATTCTGAATTAATAATGTTTCTATTTGTAAAAACTAGGGGTTTGAGGCAAAGAAAAAATTATTTTTTATTGCTCAGTGTATTTGCTGATAAGAGGGCTTCTGTATGTTTGTGGTTTTTTAATTAAAATATATTTGCTTGTGGGAAAAAAAAAGAACTGAATTTTTGCCCAGCTCACAGTATTCTGTTTTACCAATCCAGAACACCTTGGTTCTAGAAATCTTAGATAATTTATATGAAAACATAACTCTCCAGAATGATATACAAGTGACTTCTTGATTGTGAATTTGGTCAAATTCAAAAATGGCAAAATGACATAAAAAAGGATAAAACATTAAAGTAATTGCAGCTTTATACATAGCCATTTTTAAGCAGATAATCTTCATGGCTATGAAGGGTTCATAGACATAAAAAATGAAACAAAACTTCCCAAGAGCATGAATGGGGTTAGTAAAACAAATAAGAGAAAAAACAAATGAAAAAATAGCCAAATGGAAAGGAAGTAGAGGTGATCTTTGAATGCTTTAAGTAAAGTAGGTGTCATTTAAGGCATAAAAATAACAATTTACCTCCTTTTCATCCAAAATCCTTGTTATATACAAATTGCCATTAAAACATGTCTTCTGGAAGTTTTTTTTAAGGTACTGTTAATAATTATGTTACAACTTTGGGCACATGTTGCACTATCCTCCTGCAGACTGGGATATACTCAATGAACAGCCACCTATCATCCCACCTCTTTACATTCAGCCTACCCTGGAAAGTTGAAGCCTCTTAGACACTTATGTTATTCTGAGAGTAATAGCTAACTGCTTCCCACAAAAGATCTCCTACTCTTGCTGTTGCACATACAAGAACTCTAAAAATTCTAGGCTGCTGATTAAGCTAAAATGTTTCAGATGTCCTTTTGCTTTGGGGCTCTGAGCATACATTTAAAGACTTTTGGCATTTCTTTTATTGTTACTTCCTATCTTTAGTTCTAGGTTAGGTCCCTGTGTCTGAATACCCCCCACATATGCACACACTGAGGAGTTCTTTTCTAGGAGACTCTAGTCTTTCATAACAACTGACTCCTAACAAATCTGTTTCATGGTCCTTCTCTATGTATCTAGGTGTATCTGGTGATTGGTAAGGTAATTCTAGTTTAAACTCAAATGGCCTATCACTACACTTATAATGACCCTATGAATGAGGAAAATCAAGTGTTATCTGTATATTACAGTTAACTCAATCTGAGAGAATAAGAATCATGGTGTATCTCTGGTGGTATACATGGTGTACACCTGTATTCCCAGCACTCCTATGAGAATATGGAAGAAAGAGAGAGGAGAGTCTCTGGTGGCTTTCAGACAAGTTATCTTGGTATAGATATTGGCAAAGAAGAAACGATGTCACAAGCAAGATGGAAGGTGAAAAATGACACCTGAGTTTGCCCTATACACACACACACACACACACACAAAAGAGAGAGAGAGAGAGAGAATTCAGAGAAAGGATTGTTGGGGATGTCTTTCTGTATGCTGTGAATGTGTTGCTCTGATTGATTAATAAATAAAATGCTGATTGGCCAGTAACCAGGCAAGAAGTATAGTAGAGGTGGGATAAGCAGAGAGGAGAATTCTGGGAAGTGGAAGACTGAGTCAGGAGACACTGCCAGCTGCTGCCATGAGAAACAAGATATAAAGATACCAATAAGCCACAAGCCATGTGGCAAGATAAAGATTTATAGAAATGGGTTAATTTGAGATCTAGCTAGCAAGAAGCCTGAGCCATTCGGGCATACAGTTTTAATTAATATAAGCTTCTGTGTGTTTACTCAGGTCTGAGCGGCTGTAGGTCCCAGCGGGACTGGAGAAAACTCCAGTTACAAAGGACTGCAGTATATACACATTCTGGGTAATTATTCCAGAGGACTCTTGTACTCCGCAATAGAGAAGCTACAACCAATAAACAATACATTGTATAGAGAAACACGATGGTTTCACAGTGTCAGCAAGCCAACTGAATGTAGACACCATAGAGAATATTTACTATCGTTACTCTAACAATGTCTGTCAGTAGATAGGTAAAATGCACCTATCAGCTGCCTCAAGAGTATGTTGGATATAGTAGAGCCTTATCTCACTTTAAATACTTCACAAAAGAAAACAAGAGGGCATTTCAGATCATATATATTTTCTTTGACTTCAAATGGGTCATACTTAGGATCAGAGATGCATTTCATGATTGAAAATGAACTCCAAATAAGGTGTTTAAATGAGTATATTATAAATATAGCAGAGCTTGCAATCTCCAGAGTAAAGAAAGAAAGTAACAGATTTGCTATTAACCAACATCTCCAAGGCTACACGTAGCTTATGAAAACTGGTTAGAGACTCCAATAGGCCTTATCAACCCTGTGATAAGACTACCAACACATTTCACCTTTCCAAAAAAACTTTGCAAATCCAAGTGTCCTCAGGACTGTGCCCATTGGAAACATCTCTACCTATGGAAATTTTCTCATAGGAAAAACAAGCTAGCATTGCTCCTTTAACCAAAGCACGAGGGTTCTTCCAGCCCCTCTGAATCACTAGCATCCCTTGACTCAAACTGCTTCTGCCTATGATCATCCTTTTACCCAATTGCCAAAAAAAGGGAAAAGCTAAACTTTTGACCATTCATACAAGTCAAATGATGACTCTGTCTAGCAAAACAAACAAGAGGTGATTCACTGGCTGATTTGTCCTTCCAGAGTGGCAGAGGGGAAGAATTTATTGCTTGTCTCAGGCATCCTTCAATATGACCTGCAAAGCAAGCAGATTTAATGTAACCTTAGCTTGGTGCTCAGGGATTTCTGGCCCAACTCCAAAAGCCACTTGCATTATTTGCATTTTACACACACACACACACACACACACAGAGAGAGAGAGAGAGAGAGAGAGAGAGAGAGAGAGAGAGAGAGAGA
>CABHPH010081457.1:0-16943 GCA_902168325.1 Peromyscus nudipes | reverse complement strand
AGAGAGAGAGAGAGAGAGAGAGAGAGAGAGAGAGAGAGAGAGAGAGAGAGAGAGAAAGAGAGAGAGAGACTTTGTCATACCAAGGTCATTCAATATCAAGATCATTAAACTCTCTCTAAAATGATGCCCCATTATCAAGACTAATTAAATAACAACTAAATTCACTGAGCAATGTCTATACTTTAAAAACGCTTATTCACCATTCTGGCATGGCTTAGCAAAGGCTTTCAACAAGGAAAAGCTATCTGCATCTTTACATTAAAACATTCTTCTCTTCCTCAGACCCACCATTACACACTCATACCCAACAACAACAACAATAACAAGTTCAAAAAGGAGACTTAAAGGGTCTGGTGTTTGGTGTTATAGCCATTAGCTCTTCAGCTATAAAATGCTTACCTCTCATTTTCCAGCAGCTTCTCTGAGCTAAAGTCAGTTCCAGTACCGTTATTTCACAGATTGCATCATTATGAATGGCTTATAGTGCTTTAGAGAAAAGGTAGAGTGTAAACAGTTCTGTCTAAGCACACATTATCAGAGCAAGCAGACAGAGTGGATGGGTAATGAACAACATTGGACAGTGACATCATTGTTAATGTAGAATCTTCACCCATAAAATACAGAATGAAAGGAAGAAGATAAGAAATTGTACCAAACATCTCACAATGCCCTAGTAACTTAAGATCTTTCTACTTAGTGCCATCCTGATAATATTAAATTTTGACCAGAAGAAAAAAGGAACTCTCTCAAACACATTTTTAATTCAGGAAGGAGACTTTCTATTTAATGCCACTACATGTCATATTAGCTCATTCTCATTCTATTATTTGATGTTAGTCTGTTACTGATCTCAAGCACCTAATATAAGCACTGATATAAGCACCTAAAATGAACAATACCAATATGAATTCTATTTTTCATATTTCTATGAAAGTGGGATATAGGCAAAATGTAAGCAACAGGGCAAAATTAAAAACATTCTCAGCCACCAATTCCTCACCATTTCACTATCCCCACTACCCACAGAATATTAATGTTTTATATTGTGTTAATATACTCAGTTAACATCCCATAAACACTATAATCATTACTACTTCTCTTCATTCATATATTTTAGTTCATAAGTATCCTTTTCTGTGGATATAGATTGCTTTTTTTTTCTCCATGAAGTCTTCCAGTATCCTTCAATAAGCATTGTCTTAGTTAGGGTTATTATTGCTGTATAGAGACACCATGACCACAGCAACTCTTTTTTTTAATAATTTATTTTATTTTATTTTACAATATAATTCAACTTTACATATCAGTCATAGATCACCCCGTTACCCCTCCTGCCACCCCGCCCCCCTCTCCCCGGCCCACCCCCCATTTCCATCTCCTCCGGGGCAAAGACTCCCCCTAGAATTGAGATCAACCTGGTGGACTCAGCCCAGGCAGGTCTAGTCCCCTCCTCCCAGGCTGAGCCAAGGGTCTCTACTAAGCCCCAGGTTTCAAACAGCCAATTCATGCACTGAGCACAGGACCCGGTCCAACTGCCTGGATGTGTCCTAAACAGATCAAGCCAATCAACTGTCTCACCCATTCAGAGGGCCTGATCTAGTTGGGGGCCCCTCAGCCATTGGTTCACAGTTCATGTGTTTCCATTTGTTTGGCCACTTGTCTCTGTATTCCATCCATCCCTGGTCCCAACAACTCTTGCTCACATAAACCCTCCTCCTTCTCGCCAATTGGACTCCCGGAGCTCCACCCAGGGCCTGACCGTGGATATCTGCATCTAGTTCCCTCAGTCACTGGATGGGGTTTCTAGTATGACAATTAAGGTGTTTGGCCATCCTATTACCAGGGTAGGTCAGATCGGGCTATTTCTCGACTATTGCCAGCAGTCTATTGTGGGGGCATCTTTTGACCACAGCAACTCTTATAAAGAAAATATTTAATTGGAGTGGTTCACTTACAGTTTCAGAGTTTCAGTTCTTTATCACCATGACGGGGAGCATGGTGACATGCAGGCAGATGTGGTACTGGCTACATCTTGACCATAAGGCATCAGGAAGTCAACTGACACAGTAGGTGGTACCCTGAGCATAGGAAACCTCAAAGCCCGCCCCCACAGTGACACACTTCCTCCAACATGGCTATACATGCTCCAACAAAGCCACACGTCCTAGTAGTGCCTTCTTATGAGATTATGAGTGCCAATTACATTCAAACTACAACAAGCATTAATCTTTCATTTTCTAAACTTCCAAAGCAGCAATTCAAAATTTCAATATGCAACATAATCTTCTAGAGGGCTTTAAAAACAAAAGAAATTAAAAACAAATTACTTGGTCCTTCCCACAGTTTCTGATTCAGAAATTCCAGAGTACAGAAATGTAATTTGTGTTCCTAATAACCTCCCAAATAATAGCATTACTGCTGGCTTGGGGCCATACCTTAAAGACCACCAATCCACAATGCTTATTATCAATACACCTAGAACTTGAGAATTATTATATTATTCTTCAGTTGAGTTGTAAACATATTTATCTGCTAAATAATATTTCATGCTGCAAAAAAAACAAAATATCTAATGCAAAATGACCTGATTCAGTAACTTGATGACACTTTCAAAGACCCTATCTCTCTGCTCCTTTCTGTTCTGCCCTACACAGAATTGTCTTCCTTCTAAGATAGATCTCTTATTGGCAATAGCATAATTGTAAATTATGATCAAGTCTAGATGTGTTATTAACACCTAGAGGGGCATGAAGAGATTCTTACCAGAATTTCAAATAAATAAGGGTACCAAATTTCATCCTGACTCTGTAACCTGATACAAGTTTCCCATTAAAGGCAAGGATGAATGCAAAAGGGAAAGTCTGTATATTGTTGGGGAAAATAGATACCAGAAATCTATAAGTCTACACTACAAAAGCTTACCCCAAGAATAATATAAAATAAAATAGGATAGTTATCACATCATCTACTTTTTGTTCTTTCTTTCTTTCTTTCTTTCTTTCTTTCTTTGTTTATTTATTCCTTTCTATTTTAAGGGAGGATCTCTCTATGTAGGTTTGGTTGTCCTGGAAGTAGCCATGTAGACCAGGTTGACCTTGAGAGATCTGACTGCCTCTTCCTGGAATTAAAGTCGTTTGCCACCATGTCTAGCTTTAATATTTCTTATGTCACTTAGAGACTACTTGGTGAATGCTGGATAATTATTTTTTATTATTATTATTTAGCTATAACCTTATGAATAATTGTATAAGTGCCCTTATATTATTCTTCTACAAATTTCATACTGAAAATATTGATAAGAGTTTTCTATAATTTTCTTATATACATTTAAATAAGAAAGCACCAATTCAGACTTTAGCTTTTGTTGACACATGAAAATTTATTTTTCCTTTATTACCATGATAATACTTTAATTAATTAAATTATTGAATAATTTAAAGTCATCAACCTGAATCCAGGCATGGTAGTACATGCCTTTATTCCAAGCACTGAGTAGGCAGAGGCAGGCAGATCTTAAACTTTGAGGCTAGCATGGTCTATAGAGTGAGTTTCAGGAGAGCCAGGGCTACAAAGAGAAACATTGTCTTGAGAAAAAGTTAAAAAAAAACAGAAGAAAAGAAAAAAGAATGAAAGAACAAATTCTGTTTCATTGATTCTTTGCAATTTGTTGTTGTTATTGTTGTTTCTATTTTATTGATTTCAGCCCCGAGTTTGATTACTTCTTGCCATCTACTACTTTTGGGTGTTATTTCTTGTTTTCCCAAACTAACTAAAAGACAGAGAGAGAATATGCAAATTAACAAAGTTATAGATGAAGAAGGGACTTAACAACAGACACCTAGGAAGACCACAGAATTTTAAGAACACACTTTACAAACCTGTACTCACCAAATTGGAAAGTCTAAAAGAAATGGAAAATTTCTTTGATACAAACACCAAACCAAAGATGAATCAATATCAAGTAAGCAATTTAAACATATATATAAAACCCCAAGTAGAATAGAAACAGAATTAAAAGTCTCCCAACAGAAAAAAGTCCAGGGTCAGATGGTTTTAGCGCAGAATCTTACCAATTTTTAAAAGAAGAGTTAGTGCCAATAATCCTCAAATTATTCCACAAAAAAAGAAATAGAAGGAACATTGCCCAATTCACTTTATGAGGCTATAGTCACCCTGATACCCAAACCACATAAAGACTCCATCCCTGACTTCAAGCTCTACTATAGAGCTATAGTAATAAAAAACAGCTTGGTATTGGCATAAAAATCAACATGTGGACCAATGGAATTGAATTTAAGATCCTGACATTAATCCACACATCTATGAACACCTAATTTTTGACAAAGAAGCCAAAACTGTACAATGGAAAAAAGAAAGCATCTTCAACAAATGGTGCTAGCATAACTGAATGTCAACATGTAGAAGATTGCAAATAGATTCATATTTACCACCATACACAGAACCCAAATCTAGGTGGATCAAAGACCTCAACATGAACCTGATAGAAAAGAAAGTAGGAAGTAACCTAGAATTCATTGGCACAGGAGAAAATTGCTAAATATAACACTAGTAGCACATACACTGAGAGCAACAATTAATAAACGGGACCTCCTGAAACTGAGAAGATTCTATAAGGCAAAGGACACAGTAAATAACACAAAACAACAGTCTATAGAATGAGAAAAGATCTTCACCAACCCCACATCTGACAGAGGGCTGATCTCCAAAATACATAAAGAACTCAAGAAACTAGACAGCAAAATACTAAATGACCTAATTTAAAAATGGGCTACAGATCTAAACAGAATTCTCAACAGAAGAAACTCGAATAGCCGAAAGACATTTAAGGAATTGCTCAACATCCTTAGTCATCAGGGAAATGCAAATCAAAACAATTCTGAGATATCATCTTACACCTGTCAGAATGACTAAGATCAAAAACACTGATGACAGCTTATGCTGGAGAGGATGTGGAGCAAGGGATGCCTCCACTGTTGGTGGGAGTACAAACTTGTACAGGCACTTTGAAAATCAGTATGGTGGTTTCTCAGAAAATTGGGAATCGATCTACCTCAAGACCCAACTATACCACTCTTGGGCATATACCCAAGGAATGCTCAATCATACCACAAGGGCACTTGCTCAACTATGTTCATAGCAGCATTATTCATAATAGTCAGAACCTGGAAACAACCTAGATGCTCATCAACCAAAGAACAGGTAGAGAAAATGTGGTACATATACACAATGGAGTATTAATCAGCAGTGAAAAACAATGACATCATGAAACTTGCAGGCAAATGGATTGAACCAGAAAATATCATCCTGAGTGAGGTAACCCAGACTCAGAAGGACAAACACGGTATGTATTCACTCATAAGTGGATAATAGATGTAAAGCAAAGGATAATCAGATTACAACCCACAGCTCCAGAGGAGCTAGGAAACAACGAGGACCCTAAGAGGGACACATAGATCACCTTGGGAAGGGGAAACAGATCTCCATGAGTAAACTGGGGATGGGGGAAATAGAAGAGAGGGGATGTGGGATGAGAACATGAGGGAACGGGATGGTTAAGCTGGGAGAGGGACAGAGTGGGAGAGCAATGAAAGGGATATTTTGATAGAGGGAGACATTATGGGGTTAGGGAGAAACCTGGTGCTAGGGAAATTCCCAGGAATCCAGAAGGATGACCCCAGATTAGACTACTAGCAATAATGGTGAGGGTGTCTGAACTGGCCTACCCCTGTAATCAGATTGGTGAATACCCTAACTGTCATCATAGAGCCTTCATCCAGTAACTGATGGAAGCAGATGCAAAGATCCATAGCCAACAAGCCCAAGGAGCCCAGCTGAAGACAGAGAAGACCATCACCAGTATCAAATTATACTACAGAGCTATAATAATAAGAATAGCATGGTATTGGCACCAAAACAGACAGACTGATCAATGGAATAGAATTGAAAATCCAGAAATAAGTCCACACACCTTGGACACCTGAGTTTTTATATAGAAGCCAGAAATGCACACTGAAAAAAAGACATCTTCAACAAATGGTGCTGGCCAAATTGGATAGCTGAATGTAGAAGAATGCAAGTAGATCCATAAGTATCTTCTTGCACAAACCTCAAGTACAAATGGATCAAAAACCTCAACATAAGAATAGATACACTGAATCTGATAGAAGACAAAGTAAGGAATATTCTTGAACTCATTGACACAAGAAAAGACTTTCTGAACAGAACATCACAAGCACAGTCACTAAGATCAACAATTAATAAATGGGACCTCATGAAACTGAAAAGCAGTAAGGAAAAGGACACCATAATTCAGACAAAGCAGCCACCTACAGAATGGGAAATATTTTTAGCAACTACACATCTGATAGAGTGCTAATATCAAAAATATATAAAGAACTCAAAAAACTAGACATTAACAAACCAAATATTCCTATTTTAAAATGGGGTAAAAATCTAAAAAGAGAATTCTCAAAAGAGGAAACTCAAATGGCTGAGAAACATAAAGAACTATCCAACATCCATAGTAATCAGAGAAATGCAAATCAAAACTACTTTGAGATTTCATCTTGCACTGATCAGAATGGCCAAGATTAATAAAACAAATGACAGCTCATGCTGGCAAGGGTGCAGAGTAAGGAAACTACTTACCTGTTGCTGGTGGGAGTTCAAACTTGTTACAGTTGCTGAAGAAATCAGTGTGGCAGTTCTTCAGAAAGATGGGAATCCATCTACCTCAAGATCCAGCTAAACCACTCTCGGGAATATAACCAAAGGATCCTTCATCTTACTACAGAGACACTTGCTTAACAATGTCCATTGCCACTTGGCTTGGTCACTGTTCTATTGCTGTGACAAGATACCATGACCAAGGCAACTTTTATAAAAGAAATCAATTAATTAGAGGCTCATTTACAGTTTCAGAGGATTAGTCCATTATCATCATGGCAGGGAGCATGGCCATAGACAGGTGTGGGGCTGGATAAGTAACTGAGAGCGACATCCTGAACTGTAGGCCAAGAGAAAGTGACACTGGGCCTGGCTTGGCTTTTTGAAATGTCAAAACCCATCCCCAAAGACACACTTTCTCCAACAAGGCCACACATCATAATCCTATCAAAGACTTCCACTCCTGGTGACTAAGCATTCAAATATATGAAACTATAGGAGTCATTCTTATTCAAACCACCATACTGCTCTATTCATAATAGCCAGAGATTAGAAAGAACCTGGATATCCATCAACGGATGAATGGACAAAGAATATGTGGTACATGTACACAATAAAATATTATTCAGCAGTTAGAAAAATTATATCATGAAATTCACAGGTAAATGGATGGAACTAGCAAAAAATCATCTTGAGGGAGGTGAACAGACCCAAAAAGACATATATGGTATATATTCACTTATATGCAGATGCTAGCTGTTAAGTCATTGATAAGCAAGCTACAATCTATATAACCACAGAGTTTAGGTGGAGAGTAAAGGACTGGAGAGGATGGATGGATCTCCATAGGAAAACAAACTTAGACAGTGGAATACAATAATAGATGTGAATAAAATATAGCTACATAAAGATTGAGGTATCTCACAAATACAAGGTTAAGGGAATAAAGGAATTCACAGTATTGTTTTATTCCTAGAAAGTTAAAACATGCAAGACTAAAAAATGTTTTTATGTATATATACATGTAATTTACATACATGCAATTTTTAAAATTCATATAGCAAGAAAATTGTGAACATAAAATTCAATGTGGTGGTTTCTTCTTCTGAGGGGGATAGACACTGATAAGAGATAAAATGTATTTTAGAGATTGATTACAAGTGTCTAATAATATTCTATTTCTTAAGCTAGGTGGTAGATGAGTGAGTGCACTTTTATTGTTTCAGATGCATAATATAAGTCTCTATAAATATTTTATGAATCATTTTACAAAGTACACATGTGAGTAGTCATGTTCTAACCATGATTGCTGAGCTGCCTAAATGCACTCAGGGCAGAAAGAAAAGGGTAGGAATGTTAGGGATGGAAGAATGGCTCTCCTACTACAATTTCAATCAGTGCAGCTGTGCTCATCTGAATATAGAGAAACTCTGAAAGTGCCTCATTTTGAAAAGGATTGTTTTTGTGAAAGGAAGGGTGCATGATGAATTACAAGGTCCCTTTTGTATATTTTTGGTATTTATTGATTGCCATTAGCTGTTTGGCAGAGGGCCAAAGAAGTTAGAGGTTCAAGTATCAGCCTTAGCATCTATAAACAAAGAATTTCAAAGAAAGAGACAGCAGTAATAAAATGACACTGTGGACTTGGATAAAAGTAGTATCTACTTACATTCAACTTTCGAGGACTTCATCAATAATGAAGTGAATAAAGAGTAGCTGTTCTCAAAGGCTTTGCCCTTGGTCCCTTCTTCCAAACATTGGTAACCTCCAAAATGATTTCTAACATCAAAAAGGGATTGGCTCCTACTCTTCTATTTCCTCTGCCTCAGCTGTTCACTCTCTCTAATGAAACATCCTATGTGGCTATAAATTTTTTCTTTTATAAAGTATGTCAGCAAATGTGAAAATTCATCAGCTCCCCACTATTTCACAGTCTCTCCAAATCTCTAGCATCAATCACAGAGTATTATTGAAAAAATACTTTAACTCTGTGCTTCAGCAATTCCATATCTAAATGGATACCACCAAAGTTTTTTATGGCTTTTAATTTATTTTTCTTTTCTCTGGAGCATTTTCAACCTGGTGCAACTTCCCTGCTGACTTTGTCTTTTTGTTTGGCAAAGGTCAGCTTTGACTGTGCCTTGGTGTTTCAGCAGCGATGGATAATATGTTTAATGAGAGCAATTTCCTGCACTAACCTACTCTTTAATTATTTTTAATCATGTACGGGGTGTATTTGGCATGGTGGTCCATCACTTATTTTGAAAAGTTTCATTGTAAATGAGAATAAAAGCACATGTATTCTGGACTGTACTGAATAAAACCATCACAGGGAGGATCTACCTTACTTTCCTGTAGACATAGGTTCTCAAAATGTGAGCACGTATATCATTTCTGTAAGTCTAGGATTATATTAGCACATATATCATTTCTGTAAGTCTAGGTTTATATTTCTATAAACAAATATGAAATTTAGGAATGCTGGGTAGGCAGTTTGTAAAGCAGCTAATCACCTTCCTAATTTACTGACATTTGTAATGTTGAACTGTCATTCACAGATAAATACACACAAATGCCATTATAAAAAGTATTATGCACTTAAAAAAATCACATAATTACTTAGCCTAATTTAAACTATATATGTATATAATTTAAACTATATAGAGAGAGATCAAGATACCCCATAAATATGTACATTCCTCATGTTTTATGTATTAGTTCAAAATCAAATTTAAAACTGAATTTCTAAGGCCTTGTGAATGACCCACTATTCAATACAGCAATTACTGTCTTGCAGTCCATCACAAGCTGGGGTATCAACACTAAATGAATATATAGTAGTATGCTATGGCATTTGGCACACATCCTGGCATATCTCCTGAGATTTTAATATTACTCAAAGACATCAGGCACAGGAAGAAATATAAATGATTTAAGTAATTAAAAGTATTATTGAGGCTGCATATGGTAGTTGACCAGTAAAAACAATAGTTAGGAGGCAGGGAGAATGTGTGAGACCAGTCTAGGCTACAGAGTAAGACACAATCCCCAAAAGTCAATGTTTTAAATTAAAGTGAACATCTCTTGAAACAAACATATTCAATATAACTTAAAGTAAATTATAGGAACTCAAATGTCTTCAAATTGTACTTAGAACTCTGTCCTTTATTCTAGTGGTTGCAAAATTAATTCTTAAGTTAGGGAGATTTTGACAGAAAAGTCTTAGAAGCCAGATTCACAGCATCTCTAACAAGGAAATATCTAATCTCTATTTGAAGAGTTCAGGTTAGCAAGCAGCTTTTAACAAAAGCAGAACATTTCAGTATTCAAAGGGGTGTCTAAAGGAAGGTATAATGGTTCAGGCCTGTAATACCAACACTCAGTTGAGGCAGGACAATCTCTATGAGTTCCAGGTCAGCCTAGACTAGAGTGAGACTCTGCCAAAACAAAACAAATGGCAAAGCCATTAAGGACTGGGAAGGGTTGTTCTATGTGAGGGTGTGAAGGTGGTGGTAGTTGGATTTGGATTTGGTCAATGTACTCTGTAATCATGGACAGAAATATCACACTGAACATCATATACATATATATATATAATTTTTTGGTCACATCCAACACCCACTCTTCTCTCCAACTCCCTCAGAGCCCTCCCAATATATTTTCCTCGTAAGTTCATACCTCTTTTTTAAATAACCCACTAGATCCAATTAGTGGTGCCTGTATGTGAATGGGTATGGGGCCATCCACTAGGGCAGAGTGAGTGAGTGTCTTTTTCCACAGTTAAAGCCTACCTTTTGTGGAAGCATCAGAACAGCAGCCTTATAACTTCAACACCAAAGCTTGTCTACCAGCTCTCCCTGTGCCTGGTTCCCTTACTAGAAAGGCCAGAGAGAGCAGATCAAAATTGATGCATTCTGCTTGGACCACCTCCTCCTAGGCTGTAGAAGTTGGGCATTTCCTAGGATTGAGGTGGCTCACTGCCTCTCTCAAGCTATGTTTTGAAAGCTGGAACATGAAGCCAGCTGAAGGAGTCAATCACAATGGAGAAGAGTATTAGATCAGGGTGAAGCACTTAAAAATCAACAAAGATGTATCAAGGAGCTTTACTGGGACTTTAAGATAATGATTTGGGTGGAAACATTGATATGCCAGCCCATGTCTCTAACATATATGAATTGCTGATTAAAATTTAAGGTCAGGAGAGTCCTTGTAAGCATGTTTTATGCTATGCTTGTGTTGTTTCACATAAAATGAGGTCAAAAGAATATGGTCAAGCTGTGGTAAACCTGTGAAGCATGTTCAGAAACATATTCAAGCTAATCTCTTCCTATGTTACACTACTCAAGGGTAAAAGAGAATGTATTTTTCTCAGAGAGATTTAGAAGATCTGTTCACTTACACCACACAAACAGTTAAAAGGTGTGCCTAATTTGAAAACATTTCTTCTCGATAGTACAGAAAGAACTGAAATCCCTAATTATTTTATTATGCAGCCAGACAAGCATCTTACGAACCAAAGCAATATGTTACATTTCTACATCATTCACAATGTACCACATGAACATGAACAATACCATTACTGTTTTCAAATATTTGTCTCTTCCAACATTATAGCTTCACCTTGACTCCTCCAGTGAATCAGAGAACTTTCATATATCAGGAGAAAGATATCACAATTGAATTACTACCCCTATTCAAGATGACTTAAATCCAAGTGCTTAAGAACTGCAAACTCCTTCCTCTATACCTGCTCACCATCATCCTGAATATCAAGGTCAACAGTGGAACTGAAGTCACACAGTACCTCTATAGCCACATTCTTCAGCACACAACCTAACACCACATCTTCCCTTGGCTGCTAGTTTTCCTGCTGCTTTGTAACCAAGTTTTAAGTCAGCCAGTGGCCTCTACCATGGATTTGTCATTAGCTAGATGCCAGCTCCAATAAACTATCTTCTTTCAGCACCTGTTTCACCTCAATGGTAGCCTATCTATAAGTACACACATTTCTCACCATTATAATCCTGTTTGCCCCAGTTCAATGAAGACCAAAAAACTCTGAGCCCTCCAGTATGAAACTGCTGGAAGTGGTTTATTATAATGAGAAATCCAAGGGAGTCTGTTTAAGGGGTATGGGGAGTTTGTTATGATATAAATTGGGGGAGAACAACTTACTAAACAGTATAGGCAAAATCATCAGAGTTCTGAAAGGCTGATGGCTAGTCCCACACGGCTTCTGCTTCTGAATCAGTCCACATCATCCAAGTCCACAAGGGAGAAAAGAGAGTGAGGCGTATGTGCCCCTCCAGTCTTAAGCTAGCCCGAGGCCATGCCTTAGGGGCTGGTACCTCAAGATCATAGGTGGAACAGGTACCCACTACAGTTTATCATATACATATTGTATTTGAAGGGACACCATCTTTAATTAATGCATAGTCTGCCATCCCAAGCCCACTTCTTAGATTATGGACCAAATCATTAAGGTAAGATATGATACAGATCATAATATCAATGATAATGTTGTGAAGAGAAGATATGATGAGGGAAGAAAGATAAGTATCACCAATCTTCTAATTAAGATTTTTAGATTACTTCAGAAAGATAATAGAGCTCTTAGAAAAGTGCCTACAAAATATTCAGTGTCTTTTCTCATAAAACAAGTTGAATCTTACTCATAGGAATGATTTCAAGTGCTTTACCAAGTACAGATAAGAGTCTCTGTTGAGAGGGCTGATATCCAAAATATATAAAGAACTCAAAAAACTAGACTTCGAAATACTGAACAACCCAATTAAAAAATGGGCTACAGAGCTTAACAGAGAATTCTCAACAGAAGAATTTCAAATGGCTGAAAGATATTTAAAGAATTGCTCAACATCCTTAGTCATCAGGGAAATGCAAATCAAAACAACTCTGAGATATCATCTTACACCTGTCAGAATGGCTAAGATCAAAAACACTGAAGACAGCCTATGTTGAGAGGATGTGGAGCAAGGGGAACACTCCTCCACTGTTGGTGGGAATGCAAACTACTTGTACAGCCACTCTGGAAATCAGATGGTGGTTTCTCACAAAATTGGGAATAAGTCTTCCTCAAGACCCAGCTATACCACTCTTGGGCATATACCCAAGGAATGCTCAATCTTTCCACAAGGACACATGCTCAACTATGTTCATATCAGCACTGTTTGTAATAGCAAGAACCTGGAAACAACCTAGATGCCCCTCAGCTGAAGGATGGATAAAGAAAATATGGCACATATACACAATGGACTACTACTCAGCAATAAAAAACAATGATATCAAGAAATTTGCAATCCCTCTGGATATGGAAGATGGCTGTTTGGCTCAAACTGTTTGGGGGGCACCTAGGCAAGGGGATTGAGATCTGTCCCTGGTCTATGGACAGGCTTCTGGGAATACAGTGCCTGTGGTGTGATGCCTTGCACAGCCTTGGTGCAGTGGGAAGGGGCTTGGACCTGCCTAGGCTCAGTGTGCTGGGCTCTGCTGACTCCCTATGGGAGACCTCAATTTGGGGGATGTGGGGATGCAGGGTGGCTTGAGAAAGAGGGATGGGGGTGGGAGGAGGGAGGAGGGGGGGATCTATGGATGGTATGTGGAGTGAATAGAAAATTTCTTAATAATGAAAAATGAAAAAATAAAGAAATTTGCAGTCAAATGGATGGAACTAGAAAATATCATCCTGAGTGAGGTAACCCAGACTCAGAAGGACAAACATAGTGTATGTACTCACTCCTAAGTGGATACTAAATGGGAGGGAAGGGATGGCCAGACTACAATCCACAGCTCCAGAGAGGCTAGCTAACAGAGAAAGACCCTAGGAGGGATACATGGATGACCCAGCGAAGGAGAAGTGGATGAGATCTACATGAGTGGACTGGGTGTCAGGGGGTGGGGGGATGGCAGAGGGCGAGGAGTGGGGCATGAGAACATAGGGAAATGGGAGGGTTGAGCTGGAACAGGGACAGAGTGGGAGGGCAGGGAGGGAGATACCATGATAGACGAGGACATCATGGGAAAAGGAAGAGGCAGGGTGCTGGGGAGGCTCGCAGGAACCCACAAGGATGACACCACCTTGCACTGCTGGCAGTGGTCCAGAGGATACGTGGACTAGTCTACTCTAGTGACCAGTCTAGCGAATACCCTAACTATCATCATAGAACCTTTGTCCAGTGACAGATGAAGGCAGATGCAGAGATCCACGGCCAGGCACCAGGCTGAGCTCCGGGAATCCAATTGATGAGAAAGAGGAGGGATTCTGCAGGCGGGGAACGTTGAGACCATGACGAGAAGTGCAGAGATGACCAGCCACACTATTGGAGGTCCATCAACTGTAGACTAGTGGCTGTGAAGCCCCCATGGGACTGGACTAGGCCCTCTGGATATGGAAGATGGTTGTTTGGCTCGAACTGTTTGGGGAGCACCTAGGTGCATGGACAGGCTTTTGGGAATCCAGTAACTGTGGTGTGGCGCCTTGCACAGCCTTGGTACAGTGGGAAGGGGCTTGGACCTGCCTAGGCTCAGTGCAACATGCTCTGCTGACTCCCTATGGGAGACCTTGATTTGGAGGATGTGGGGATGTGGGGTGGCTTGGGAGGGAGGGCTGGGAGATGGGAGGAGGGAGGAGGTGGGATCTGTGAGTGGTATGTAGAGTTAGTAGAAAATTTCTTAATAAAGAAAAATGGAAAATAAAAAAGAGTATCTGTTGAGCATAGATATGGTTTAAAAACTTTCATTTTTTATAATTTAATTTAATTTTACATATCAGCCATGGATGCCCCTGTCCTCCCCCCTCCCACCCCCCCACCTTCCCCCCAGCCCACCCCCCATCCTCATCTCCTCCAGGGCAAAGACTCCCCTGGAGATTCAGCTCAACCTGGTAGATTCAGGCCAGGCAGGTCCAGTCCCCTCCTCCCAGGTTGAGCGAAGTGGTCCTGCATAAGCCCCAGGTTCCAAACAGCCAGCTCATGCACTAAGGACAGGTCCCGGTCCCACTGCCTGGGGGCCTCCCAAACACTTCAAGTTAATCAACTGTCTCACTTATCCAGAGGGCCTGATCCAGTTGGGGGCTCCTCAGCTATTCTTCCCTATTGTGCTAAGTTGACCCAGAAGTGATCATTTGCAATATTTTTCTAGAAAAAATGTACCTATTCTAATTTTTAAACTATTGGGTTTTGTTGAGTCTAATATTTACTTTTTTCTTGTGACATATTTTGTTACCTGAATGAACAAGTTGGTTCCAATTAGTAACTAAAAAAAAACAATAAGACCATTGTGTACCTATCTGTCTCAATGTAACTGTTTCTAGCCCTAAATGTTGTTTCTTATTCTGGAAGAGGCCTTATGAGCCAAACCATCTACAAATTGAACTGTGTATATTCTAAAACACGCACTCTAAACAGTACCAAATTTTTTCTTGCATCTCTAACTCTGACCTTGTATACAGGTAAAAGCCTCTTCCCTGACAATGAGTTTTCAACTCGTACTCCAGATTCATTTACTAAGGCCTTTTCTTCTCCCTATACAGGAATCTCTGTCTAGGCAATTTATTATGTTGGAGTGACCTTGTCTTTTCCTTCTAAGTATAAGGGCAAATACAAATCTAATTTGTTTTAAATTTTTTCCTGCTCTTAAAAAAAAAGGAAAGATAACTTTGCTCCCTCTACTTTCTTTCAGCATTTCCTTCAGGAAAAAAATGATCAGAAAACACTGCCCCTTGAAATGTATGTAAATCTCTTTCAAAACTCAACAAGTCTCTCACCAGTACTACATTCCAGAAATGTCATTCTTCAAGTCCAAGGAACCAGTTCATTGAGTTCAACACCCAGAACCTACATGGTAGAAGGAAAGAACTAACTCCTACAAGTTGTCCTCTAAACTCTTAACACTGCACCATAGCACATGCACTCCTGTACACATATAAAGAAGCAAAGAGACAGACAGGCAGGCAGATAGGCAGGCAGGCAGTGTTAGTTGAGGCTTTTACTCTAGCCAGGGAAGCAAAGGAAAAAAATGTATGTTGTCATTGCAAAAAATGCCAGGACATTGGAAGAAACAAGGAAATCAAGTAACTCCAGAACACAGGTTGGGGTCTAGCTCAGTGATAATAGTGTATGCCTAGCATGTATATGACCTTGAGTTTAATCCCCATTATCATAACAAAATAGGACAAACGTTGACTAGATTATAAATGGTAAATAGACTATACTTTGAGAGAATAGGACAAATCTTATGGATAAGACATGGACAATCATATGTTTCAATAACTTTCCCTTCTTCTTGTTTCTTTTCCACCATGGTCCTCAGACAGACTAGTCCACTGACTGAAGGACAGGTTTTTTTCTTATGACTCTCCTGAAATCAGCTAGGAAGGGTCCTGTGGTACATATTAAAGTTTAGTGTATTCTGTACTCTGGATGCTATAGCTTGCTGAGTTTCCTGGCAAAGGTGCATCTGGATTGGTTCCTTCCTCCTGCCAAGGAAGAAATAAGTTGATGCATCATTGTGAGTCCTGAAGAGTAATAACACTGGTTTAATTTGATATTAGAAGCCAATATAAATATCTTACCCAAAAGATATGAGTGGTAGTGTGTAAAACAATATTCTTTATTTAGGGTTCAATTTGAAGCAATAAAACCTATTATTAAAAAGTTAAGGTGGAAAATGAATAACTTTTAAAGTGCAATCATTCTGTAATCGTCTCATATTTCCCACAAGAAGGAAAGATAAATTTGATAAAAATTTGTCAAATGCTAAATAGATTTGTACAAGATCTTAAAACAGTAAATAAAATGGGGTAAATCCCAGACCTACAATTTTCTCACTTCGGTGTCATCCTTTGTAAAGTTTTCCTGTCTAGTTAATCTATGTTGTGCTTTTTTCTTTGTTTCTCTATGTCTAAATCTAGACTCTAGTCATATTCACTTATAAAAGAGTCCTAAGTTCATGCAGTTAGAGATTTCCAAGAGGTTTTTAGGACTGTCTCTTTGCAGTAGTTTATAGGAAAACAACCATTTAATACATACATAGTTGGCTGGTAGTCTTAGAAACTAAAGTACAAGTCAAGACTGATTAGGTTGGCTTCATGTGGACTTAAGGCCTTACTAGACAAGCTAGAGAAACCTGTCATAGTCTAAAAGTCAGCCAATTATGCAGATGAAGGGCCTACTGGTGCTGTTGCTATCGCTACTACCACTATTCACACACACACACACACACACACACACACACACACA
>CABHPH010081456.1:0-26828 GCA_902168325.1 Peromyscus nudipes | reverse complement strand
TTCTTTCTTTCTTTCTTTCTTTCTTTCTTTCTTTCTTTCTTTCTTTCTTTCTTTCTTTCTTTCTTTCATTTCATGCTTTGAAACAGTTTCATTTTAGAGACCTGGCTGGCCTTGAACTCACAATCTGCCTCAATGCAGATGTTTAGTTATTTAATTTTTATTTGAAACAATATATAGTCTAGTCCTGTTTTGTGAACCACTCTAATACTTTCTGCATTTTATCTGGTACAATTGTCCTAGTGACTTGACAGTTACTGAAGTACCTGGATTAGCATCTGGCATAGGTGTTACTCATCTGTGTATGCTGTGCTTGTCCCTTGTTCCCGTTTGTGTCTTCCATTGTTTTCTGCCTTTTGTAGTTTAAAGTGCACACTTTACAAAATTCAGTTTTAGCATGCTAATTTTACTTTCTTTTTAAATGCCTGTCCTGGCTTTGAAAAATAAATTTATAATAAATTTGCATCCAGTTTAAAATATATACTATACTCTTTCATTTGAGTAAATTATAATAAGTGTCCCAATTTCATTATGGTCTTCCTATTCCTAATTTCACTTGAATATAAGCATATTATACATGTATGCTCATGTATCATATATACATGAGAATATATAATTTAAGGTAATGTTGACCTCTATTGTATTTAAAAAATTATTAGATAAGAATTTAAAGTATTTTACTTACCCTTTTTACTCCTTTTCCAATGCTCTCGTTTGTATAAATATAGATGTCTGACCCTCATTTTTTTTCTCATCAGAGATCTTTTTCTTTATTTCTTACAAGGTGTTTCTCTGAGCATCAACTTTCCTCAATTTTTTGGTAGCTTGAAAAGAATTCTAGCTTGCCTTATCCCTCCAGAATATAACCCTTTCTTTACTTGCATACGTGATTTCTGAGATGTCATTGATAATTCTTATCATCATTTCTCCATGAAGAAAGTTTTCCTATTTTTTCCATGATTGTCTCTTCAGTTGTTTCCATTGGAAACAGCTCTAAGGTACTCTTCACTTTTTTTAGGATCGTTTTTGATCTCCAACATTGCTTTTAATTAATTTTAGGATTTCCATCTGATTTCATTGCCCAGATGTACTGTAGGCTCTCTCTTCCATACATTAGAATTTTAAATATTAACCACACCCGCTTAAAATCTGCATCTAATGACTCCAACATCCTTATAAAACTGAATGTGCTGTTTATTTTCTTTTTCTGATTTTGTTGTCTGCTTTTTTATACTTATTCTTTAACAGGTGGACATGAGGTACCAAATAGGTAAGAGGAACTCTTGTAAATAGTTCCTGAGGAATGAACTGACGAAGAAAGTATGAAGGGACCACATGCTCTAGTCTTCTGATTGAATCTTGGCCTTTCAGAGTCCTGTGGCCATTGGCTATATACTTCCCATTGTTTCTAATAGTTTCCCTCTTTAGATGAAAGAGGAGAGCCAGAGTGGTCTGGAATTGAGTGTTTCCTTCTCCTGTATAGATGTCTAAAGCTTCTTGGAGTTGGTTGTTGCTCTTCCTTCAGGTCAGTTAGGCATTCATAAGAAACCTGCAGACTTTAATTGAATAGTTTCCTATTGGTGAAATCACTAAGGCCACTCCACGTAGTTAAAAGGAAGATTTATTTAGTGGGTAACTTACAAATGAAGGGACAGGTAGGTGGCGGGTTCTGGAAAAGACGCAGCGCAGTCTGGCAGTGTTCTCTGGAGAACTCTCCTCGGTCTACCTCTCGCGTCCAGGTCCAGGAAACAAGAGAGTGCCGCGTGTCCCAATCTCAGGTCTCCAGGCTCCTCCCTTGGCCCTGCCTTGTAGGCGTGATAGTTACCGAAGCCGCAATGGGGGTTGGAACTTCCAGACCAAAGCTGGCATGGCTACCCACTACATCTCCCCCTTTTTGTCTAAATAAGAAGGTTCTAACTTAATAGAAGATTATATACAAAGGAATGGTTATCAAATATTGTCCAGGAGTAATAAGGGATATTGACCTAGATAAGATGGAACTACAATCAATGCAAACAATATCAAGCAAGAAACACATAGTAAAATCCAGAGAGTCTAGAGCATAGGTAAATGGTATGTTACAAAGATCATTCCAAAAGGTGTCCTATCCTAAAGAACCTGAATCTAATACTTAATATGTTCTATCTAAGAGATTATATATATTGATATAAATTTTAGTTTATTGATACAAACTTAAAGTTGATTTTGTTATACTGTGTGTATATTTCTACTTTTGTTTGAGGTATTATGTTTGTGTAACTCATTTAAAATTGTAATGGATAATTAAAAAATAGATTAATAATTAGTCATCTATGATAATCACATTTGTAGCCATGTTAGTTAAGTCTTCTAGGTATACATAGATATATTTCAGATAGAAAGGTAATCTTCAAACATTTCATAGACCTACAGAATATGACATTTAAATAACTTAGAATTCTGTTGACATGAGACACAATTGCTCCTGGCAGCACCAATTCGATCCCGAGAGAATGTTGGGCTTCTAAGACATTTCCAGTTGGAAGTTTGTCTTCTTGGCACAAAATGGCCTGCTGGGCAAAGAACTGCCCTTGCCTCGACTGCTGGCAGTACAAATACAATGCTGTCCTTTCTGGATGAGTGGGACACAAGAAAAGCAACCACTGTACTCTGCCAAGATAGGGTAAGATGGTCTTTCAGAATTCCTGCTTCTAAAAATGGTCTGTCAGATACTCTAGGCCTATAGCCAATTTAAATACACCAACAATACTGAGAAACATTAAGTGACTGTGCAGGCTGTCAGCTGTCTCAGTCTACTCTTGCAAGATTCCTGAAAGTTGCTTGCATCCATCTACCATTTCTTAGGTACCATTATATTCCTTCTCAGGTCCTTGATGTGGTTGAAGACTAGATACTTACAATTTTCTTTAGTTATGATAAAAGATAAGTTAAATATAAAACCTTAAACTCACAAATATAAGATAGATAGGATATCTTCTTTAATATTGTAACTGTAATTCTTGCTTGATAATTGTTTTGTTATATGTAATTTTACTATGTTAAAGTTAAAACCTTCCTTTTTGAAAAACAAAAAAAAGGGGAAGTACTGTGGGATGTTCTGTATGACAAATATGTTAATAAATAAAGCGCTAATTGGCCGGTAGCCAGACAGGAAGTATAGGCGGGACTAACAGAGAGAAAGATTGAGGGACAGGAAGGTGGAGGAAGAGACTGCCAGCCACCACCAGGACAAGCAGCATGTAAAGATGCTGGTAGGCCACAAGCCATGTGGCAAGGTATAGATATACAGAAATGGGTTAGTTTAAGATATAAGAACAGTTAGCAAGAAGCCTGCCATGGCCATACAGTTTATAAGTAATATAAGCATCTGAGTGATTATTTTATACGTGGGTTGTGGAACTGTGGGGCTTGGTGGGACCTGGAGAGAAGCTCTCCAGCAACAGTTTCCCTTGAGGACAAGCCTTGTTCAGAAGAAAAAATATTCAAGCATATTTCGAAATAGTTCCCTTTCCTCTATTGCTACTAAGCACACAGGGATTACATCCCTAACACTTAAACACACACATGCGCGTGCGCGCGCGCACACACACACACACAAACACACACACACACACACACACGCACACAAAACTGTCCATTGAAAATAATTCTACAAGGTTATTGTTTTCTAAAACTTATCTTTTAAAAATGATCCCTACTAGCCAGTTGAGGTGGTAGTGGTGCAGGCCTTTAATTCCAGCACTTGGGAGACAGAGGCAGGTGGAACTTTGTGAAATTCAAAACCAGCCTGGTCTGTAGAAAGAGTTCCAGGACAGGCTCCAAAGCTACACAGAGAAACACTGTCTCAAAAAAAAAATACCAAAACAAACAAACAATCAAACAAACAGAAAGATCCCTGTTTGTTAAAATGTAGTAGGGGGAGATCATTGACATTTTACTTGGAGGAACAGCAATGGGAGGGGTGTTATTCATCTGCCTTTCGCCTTGGCTGCAGCCCTGCTTTTCATTGGCAGTCTCCCATCAACAACAAGAGAGGAGCAGGCAATTGGCCAGCCAGGTAAAGTAGACATGTTGCTGACACGACCCAAACATATCTCATTCACACTGAGTTGGCAGGCTGGTTTTCAGAGGACTTTTGTTGGTAAAGAGGTGTGAGAGAGCATAGGGATTGAAGACTCAGAGCAGAGAACACAGAGACTGGGATAAGTGGACAGAGAACTGTGTGCTGAAGAGAGGCAAAGCTTGTGGGCACATGGTGAATGCAAGTGAGACTCTCAGAGAATGTTTGCTGTGGCTGTGCCTTCAGGCTGGAAAAGCCTATGGAAGCCTTTAATTTGAATGGATCTTTCTTATTTATTATTTTAAATTTGTTTTTATTCTGTCTCCAAAACTTAGTCTTTCTAATATACATTTCAGATTTCTGCTCTCAAGTCAGACAAAGCTGGTTTAATCACTTACCTTGGGCTGAGGGTCTATCCCAGTTGGTAAAGTTCCCGCCATGAAAGAGTGAGGTCTTGACTTCACTCCTGCACTGCTGGGAAAAATCATATGTAATGGCATACCCTTGTAATCCTAGCTCTGAGGAGGCATGGGCAGGAAGATCCCTGGGGCTCACTAGCCAGGCAGCCTGGCCTAATGAGTGTGCTCCAAGACCTAGTGAGAGAACTTGTCTCAAAACACAAGGTGAGTGGCTCCTGGGGAACAAGACTTGAAATTGACCTCTGGCCTCCATACACCTCTTCCCCTCAAACAAACTGCCACCCACACCCACACATTAATAAAAATGAAAATAAAAATAAAAGCAGCAATCTTATCCTTTATCAGATATGGGACTCTAATTTCTTCCCCTCTGGTTCATATTAGTTGCTCAATAAAGTCAAGGCTGGTTTAGCACTAGCTGTTTGGTTAATAAGAAAGTGGGAAACTCTGGGTGCATCAGAGGAAAAGGTGTAGTCTGAATGCTTACTTAGAAGAAGCAGCTTTGATTCTTTGGCTCCCACTGACAGTGTGAAGAATTGACTGTTCGTTCTTCAGTGAGGTCAGGAGACCCCTGTAATATCAATATTGAAAAAGCAAAATGCAGCTGTGTCTGTCTTGAGTGTTTTCACTCCTAGGAAGGGGCAAGCTTTTATTGGAGTGGTAGTACTGGAATCGCCTAAGAACTTTGTTCTGACTCTGAGCCCTTCAGACAGATCAATTTCACTCTAATGAATCAAACTCTGAAGCCGCCATATGGCAGACCTCTCTGCCTGAACTCTGTGGCCAAGAGAAGCCCCATCCACTGGTTGGCTTCCTTTTCCATTTCAATGCAATTAGAAAGCTTGCTTTCTCTGAATCAGAAACTAGCTGCCACAAGAAATGGTCTGGGAACATCCCACTGGGTCCTCTGGAGGAACTGTCAAGCTAATGGTTGATAAAGGGCCAGAGGGGCTCGTTATGTAGGGAAATGTTCCTCTCATAGCCGAAAGGTGAGCACCATGCTTCGCTCGGCTGAGATGATTATTTGGCCTATTGCAATTAGTACAAGATCCAAATGGAATCCTGAATGTTTCCGTAACTCCTCCAATTATCCAAGTACTCTCCAGGAGGATGCATTCTTTCCTTCCCAATTGCAAGCAGAGGACTCTGCCCTGCTGAGGTCTGCGGAACAGAAGCGCTGAATTAGTCTTTACTGCAATCCAGATGGAGGTGTTGCCTTCATTGGCAGCAGGCAGTTGTCTTCAGAGGGCCAGAATTCTTCCCCTTTGCTTCCTTAATGACCTCATTAGACAATGAATCCCGTTTGGAAAGAGTTTCCAAGTCCCGTGGTTTGTATAACTGCACCCAGGATTGGGTTTGTGGTGCTTGCAGACAGGTCAGGCACCATATGTTATGATAGAAGGAGTGGGTGGGGGCAGTTCCTCAAGCATAGGGCACCAAGCAGGGACTATGTACCTCTGACTCCAAGTTACCATGACTATGCAGGAATAGAATATATTCCAAGGCAGCAACAGCAAAGTACAAGGAGCATGAATCTGTGTTCAGTGTAGCTAAGTGCTTCTGAAGGAGATCTCTGAAGCACATTGCCAGATCAGGAATCTATGTTCAACCCCAGCAGCTTGATGGCTCTGCTTCAGAGAGCCTGACAGATGCCACAACTTTAAGAGAAGTCAAACTTCAGTACAGGCAACACAAGGACCCACCGTTCTACACTCCCATGCACAAATGGAGAAGAGTCGGGCTCCTTAAAGCAAGAAGTAACGATGAGTGTGAGAAAAAAAAAAGGTGTGGCTGGGATTTAAAGAGAACTTCCATGGCACAGATATGTGATGAACATTTAATACTGGGAAATTACCCAAATCAAAAGTGTAGTTGATTGTTTTTCTCTCTGCCTCCTAACTAAGCACCATGGCTAATCCTGAGCTCAAGAATCTCATGTGTTATTTTATAGTTTGCTATAAATTCCCACCCATGTAGATATTAATCTGTTTCCAGCAAATATATGGAGATGGGAAATTCCCACTGTAATCCAGTTTTAGAATGTCAGCCTCATCTTAGCTTAACTGTTCCTACCAGAAGTGATTCTGTCACCTTCTCCCACAGCATGCCCCCATCCAGACAACCAATCCTGTTTTGTTTTCTAACCATTTTCCCCTAAAAACCCATTTAAAAGTATCTTATGATACGCAGTCTCCAGAACCGGGTTTCTTTCTCACAACACAGCTTTGAGACTTAATCATCATGCTACATGAACCAATATATGAATTCTCTACAGCTTAGTACTATTCATTGGTATGGCATTACCACCTTTAGTCTATCTGTTAATCAGTTGACAGACAGCAGGATCCTTTCAATTTGGATATACTATGCACTGTGTTGCCATGGACATCTCCCACAGATTGTTTTATGGATATGAATTTCAGTAGGATGGACCTTGCTAAGCTGTGTGCTGAGAATATTTTTAATGCGTAGATAACTTCCAATTTGCTTCAAGTGAGTGCATATTTTATATTTCTGGTTTCCTTACGTAATTTTTTTAAGCTTACATCCTATTATTACTGATCATTGTCATCATCATTTTGTTTTTTTCTTGTTTCTTTTTTTTTTTTTTTTGGTTTTTTGAGACAGGGTTTCTCTGTGTAGCTTTGCGCCTTTCCTGGAACTCACTTGGTAGCCCAGGCTGGCCTCGAACTCACAGAGATCCGCCTGGCTCTGCCTCCCGAGTGCTGGGATTAAAGGCGTGCGCCACCACTGCCCGGCTTTTTTCTTGTTTTAGGTGTCTACATCTGTTGAGTCAGGGTATTACTCTGTAGCCCAGGATGTCCTAGGACTTATATGTGGCTCAAGATGTGCTTAAACTCACAGCAATCCTCCTGTTTCAGCCTCTGAAGTGCTAGGGTTTTGTGTTTGTGTGTGTGTGTGTATGTGTGTGTGTGTGTATGTGTGTATATGTGTGTGTGTGTGTGTGTGTGTGTGCGCGCGCGCGCGCGCGCGCGTGATCAGTGAAAACATTTGGCTTAGAATTTTGTAGAAAGTATGTTTTGAAGTTTTGATTTTATTATTTATATTAGAAATATTCAGCATTTTAATTTTCTGTTGAGACAGATTAAACCAATTGTATATTTTTAGGGATGTGTCTGTTTTTGAACCCTTAGATGTCTAATTTTTTTAAACTTTTTTTTTATTCTTCTCTTACACATTATATCCCAACAGTTTCCCCTCCCTTCTCCCCTCCTAGTGCTCCCCCACAGCTCACTTCCATGATTCACTCCTCCTCCGTTTCCCTTCAGAAAACAGCAGGCCTCCCAGGGATATCAACCAAATGCAGCATAACAACAAGTTAATTTTTAAAATATTTTTTCTTCTTGATTTTGATCACATGTGCTCTCTCCTCTCCTTGACTTTCTGCTGATCATCAGGGTAAATGTTGCTGACTTCGTAGATCTGTACCGAAGGGTGAATGTTGATGTCTATGTGTTTTCTGTTTTAATAATCCCCATCGCAATGTGTATTATTTGTTTCCTGTGCTTGATTACAGTTTAGTCTGTTTGTTCTTATTAATCTGAGGTGTGATGTCAGAAGTTAAGGCAGTGTTATAAGACATTCCTGCCTTTCCAATATAGTCACTTAAATTTATCTATTCTGCCTAATTCTATCTTGACTGGAGCTTTTGCCTTGAATATATTGTATTTTCCCTCCCTTCTGATCATTTCAGTCATCATTTTTTGTGTGTGATTATTTGCCCCCCCCCCATGTATGTCTCTGTGCATGTGAGTAGGTTTGTGCACATCTGTATGGACATGTGGAAGCTGGAGGTCACATTGGCTGTCTTCCTCTATTCTGGAAGCCTGGAACTTAACCACTGGTCGGGCTGGCTGCCCAGCAAGTTCCTAGGATAACTTCTGTCTCCACTTTCTTGTGCTTTGATTACAGATGTTTGGCACAGTGTCTGGACTTTTGTGTGGGTACCAAGCATGTGAACTCAGGTGCCTATGCCTGCGCAGCAAGCTTTTTTCCCACTGAGCCATCTTCCTAGCCCTTGTAGCATACTTTTAGGATTAGTTTTTAAGTTGTGTTTTTCTTAATTTATCAGTGTCTGGAGAGTAAACGCCCACCACCACCATTTTGTTTCCAATATGTGGTTTAATTCTGTTGTGATCAAAGAGCATATTTTTCATGGTCCTGGTTCTTTTAATTTTTTTGAAATTTGTGTTATAATTTTAGCATATGAGTTTTCATGAAGGATGCTCCAGATTCTTGACATGACATGTACTTTGCAGTCACCAAGCATTTTCTGTTTAGTTTTACTACACATTTCTGGGAATTGGATATTGACACTTTCAAATCCTTGTCATGACTTGTCTATTTTTTTTTCATTTCTGTCCAGTTTTGCCTTCTTGTTTGTGGGCCATGTTATCAAGTGTGTATATCTTTGCAATTATTCTCATCCTACTGAATTGATCCTTCCATCATTACTTTTTCTTGGTTTTCTAATCATAAATCTTCCTCTAATCAATAAATTTTACATTAATATAAAGACTAACATTCTTTATACTTGTGCTTTCATGGTACACATATCTTTTTACTTTCACATTTAACATGGTCTCTTTCTATGTTGCATATTTTCTGTTCTTTTTATTTACATTAATTTGAGTGTTTGAATCTGGAGAGCCTCCTGAACTGAGGCTCCAGTTAGTTCATAATTTCTCTTATCCAGTTTGAACTTCCTGCTTTTCTATTAGACTATATCATCCATTCCCAGTTGACGACACAATTTTCCTTGGTACTATCACTAGTATTTTGCTCTTTGAGATTTGCTAGTCTCTTCTTTTTATTCCATTATAGTTCTTTTGCTATTTGTATTTGTGTTGAATAGAAATTTTAATTGTGTAAATTGCATTCGTTTGTTGGTTTTCTTATTGCTTTAAAAGTTATTTTATGAGTGCTTGTCTAAATAATTCAATGCACATTTTAACTTAGAGCGAGCTAATTTAGATTGAACCATGGTGAAATATAGGAATTTGCTGTAACATAGCTTCAATTCTTCCATTATTTGTGCTGTGATTATTATGTTTTGTACTCTTGTATGTCAAGAATCTGAATAGTTAGTTCTATAGTTTTCATTTCCTTCTTACACTTTAAAGCTTAGAAAAGAAAGGAGAAAATATGTGAGTCCATATATATTATATCATATTTACACATATATTTGGGTGGGATATTCTGATATTCTTTATCTTTTTATGTAGATTTGAGTTACCATCTGGTGTTATTTCTTTTCAACATAAATGACTCTGGCTTTTCATGTACTACGTCTTAGCTGAAAAAGCACCATTTACAGCTTCAATTGCCTGGCATGTCTTTATTTTGTCTTGAGTTTTGAAAGATACATTTGCTGGCAGACTGACAGTGTTTTGTTTGTTTGTTTTTCTTTCTTTGAAATGAACATATCACCCACCACTCTGCCTTTTAGTCCCCATTGTTTCTGAGGGGATGGATTATATTCTCTTCATTTCAATGTAAAAAGAATTCTCCGAGTCTTTAGCTGTGATCCACAACTTGTCAAAAAATACAGAATATAAGTTATTATGGGGTGCCCAACACCAGCTAATATAATCCCCAAAGCAAGGCATATACCTAGGGCTCAGGGTAAATTGTGAGGAGAGGGTGGAAAGATTGTAAGAACCAGAAGGCCATGATGTCTGCTGTGAAACAGTCTTTTACATATGACAGAAAAGCTATTCTCATGAACTATATGAACAATGGAGTTCCTTCAACAAGTTCAGCATTATGATACCAGTTGGCATGCTAACACAGACAGGGATATTCCACATAATCCCACCCCTAGAAAAAGAGCCATAGGTTGCTGAGAGAGAGAGAATTAGTCTCCAACAGGGAAGAGCTCCCACATAAGTTTTCCAATTCTAAGTGGTCAACCCTGGACACATAGAACAAAGTTAAACAGACTCAGTATATTATATAGACATGTATTTGTAGATATAGATATAGATGAGATAGATAGGTAGATCGATAGATAGATAGATACATATGTATATACAGTAACAATAATAATTAAAGAAGATATCATGAATTTGTGTGGAGGGCACAGAAGAACTTGGAGGGGTAGAGGTGCAGGTGTGTGATTGAAGTGCAATGCCTGTGTAAGAACTTCTGAAAAAATATTTGAGACCTATTTGGCTATAATATAACTGAGTATGAATCTCTTAATGTTTATCTTACTTGGAATTTATTAATTTTCAGTAATTTATAGATGAATATTTTTGTTAACATTTGGGGAGTTTGGGGGTTATTCTATTTTCATATTTTTGCTCCCTCTCTTTCCTTCCACTTCTTGAAAGTTCCATGATGTGTTTATTGATAACTTTTAGTTTCAGCTACTTATCAGATATTTCTCCTTGATAATCCAATTGGACAAATCTGATTGTTCTGTCTTTAAATTTACTGAGTATTATTATTTTTTTCTTTTGCCATCCCAATTTTGTGATTTAGATTTCCTCATGTAATTTTCACTGTATATTCTTCTCAAAGAATTTGTGTATGGCTGTTCTTAAACTTTCTATTTCTGTATTGAAATTCTCTACTTATTTATTCATTGTTATTCTTTTATTATTTAAATATAGTTTTTTGTCAATGTAATCTTTTCAATACTTAGAAGTCTTTGTTAGGTATAATACTCGTGTCTCCTCAAAGATAGATTTTATTTTTTGGTATGGGTTACACTTTCTTCTTTCTTTTTATTTCTCATGATTTTCTTCTGAGATCCAGAACAATTTAGGCAGGATATTGTGCTAAAAATCTATGTTTTTCAAGGTTTATTTCTAACAATGTGTGAGTGTGTGTGTGTGTGTGTGTGTGTGTGTGTGTACATGAATTCAGGTTCTTGTGGAGACCAGAAGAGGGAGTGAGATTCCCCTAGAGCTGGAGTAATAGCTGGTTGTGAGCCATCTTCTGGGAGTGCAGGGACCAGAATGGAACTCATGGCCTCTGTAAGAGCAGTATGTGTTCTTAACTGTGGGGCCATCTCCCCAGCCCCCATGAATAGTGGTTTATCTTTTTTGCCCAAAGTTTTTTCTTTCACTGCCTTTGTTTTGTTTTGCTCATAGTAACTCACTTTGACTAAATTCCTGGAAAATGTGATAATGTGACTGCTGTTGTTCTTGCTCAATTTTAAAAATAAACCGCAGTTTTATTTATACATGTTTTTCTGTGTCGCACTGGTCTGTGTAGCTTGGTGATCAAACTGTGCTTGATAGGTTGTGCTCAAACATCTCAATTCAAGAAGTCTCTACTCCCTGCCAACAAATCTGTGTATTGTGAGACACACATTCCAATTCCCTCAAGTTTTAAATTGGCCAAGGTTTCTACTTTCTTCAGGTCCCGTTCCACATATGTGTAGACTTTAAGCAAACATCCTTTGTGGGTAACTTAGGTTTTAGCTCACCTTGTGGGTGTGCATAACCTCTTAGTTATCTAGGAATCGACAGAGAACTTCTCAAGGAACCTCATGGTTGCCACATATCACAGCATCTCCTTTGAAATTTCTCACGATGACATGTTTTTGTTTGGCTTGCTGAGTATTGATTCATTTGAGACTGGGAAGGCTGAATTCGCTGACAATGCTGTTTAACGTAGGGTGCCTTTTCCTACTTCCTGCCAATCAGTCTTCTCCTTTGATGAAGCTTGTTTTTCACAGATGGCCCAGCTTGTTAGAGCCCTCATGCCAGATGAGTTGAGAGAAGCCAAATGCAAGAATGGCACCAATTTGAGTTTTCATTTATTTAACCTGTTTTTCATTGTTGAGAATTTTTTAAATGAGGACCGAATTGACATCATTTTCTCCTTCCTTCCCTCCCTCCAGCTCTTTCCATATGCCCCCTCACTTGTTCTCAACAGCATGGCTTCAATCTTTCTGTGTTTTATTCCTTAGTTGTTACTGGTATATACAAATATGCATGCAACCTGATGAGTTCATTTAGTGTTGTTCACGTATAGGGTATGTGTGTGTGTTTAGGGCTTACAACTTGGGATAAGGTAATCTATCAGTGATTTTCCCTGGAGAAGACTGATTCTTCCTCTCTAGGCAGCGGCTATTAATTGTCTGTAGGTCTTCATCTGGTGGAGGGCGGTGGGGAGGATTGAGAATTTTTTTCTATCTGTGTTGGAATGCCAATTGGTATTGAATTTTCCTATCTGTAGTTAAGCATTTTTCATAAATTCTGTGTCACAACTTCATTGATTGCTATTTGGTTATTTCCAAAGATATTCTTTAATTGAAATTTTTATACTCAGTGTTTGGAGAGAGGACACCTAAGCTACAAAATGACCATATTGGAAATCTGGTTTAATGAACGTATTTTTGTTTGCTTCGGTTTGTTGTTTGTTTCTTTGGTTCATTTATTCGTTTATTTTTTGGATAGGTCTACCTGATTTGAAACTCACTATATTGTCAAGCTCCGCTGTAAATTTGCAATCCTCCTGGTGTAAGCCTTTCAAGTGTTCAAATTACAGTCCTGTGCCCTGTCTTACTGTTAATACAAAAGGAATATGCATAGAAGAAGCAGTAAGAAAGCAGCTATCATGCTTTGCTCATTCAAAAAGAATCATGTATGATGTCCCTCTTCATCCTTCTTATCACATGATATCAGGTCACTTTACAGTCTTGGTCCATGTATTTGTTATTAATATCCCAATTAACATGTAGTTTCCAGGAATTGAGCACAGCACTGCAACTATTGCCTCATTCTGTAAAGTAGTTTTATCTCTCCTCTGTACAATGCAAAATACATTAACCTAAATTTAGTCGACAAAAGTGAAAGGCCAGCTGTTCAGTAGACATTGCTTGGACACTAGCTGAGGAGCTATTGTGAGGAAAGACACTAGATTTTCATCAGAGGAATTGTGGTCACTTATAAATAAACATCATTGTTCTTAGTTTTTGAATGTAGCAGTAACCAATCCACAGGGGAAATGGAGACTATAATGATATTAATAAAATTCAACATCTCTTGAGTACATTCCATCTTCTAGGTACTATTAAGGGTTTGGCAAATGGTCATTCTTTTATGCTTTGAAATCCTGCTGGTGAGAAAGCTGGAGCAGGGAGCATGGCTAGACTTAACACTTAGCACATGGATGAGCTGGATGGAGTCTGTGGGTGGACACTCACTGAATGAAACCCTTCTGCTTATTGGATATGTAATGGGGCTCATCCTCCAGAGAAAGGCCCTTTGCAACTGGATGGCAAACTGGGAATAATTTTCTTTGCCATCTCTAGTTGTAAAGTAGACTGATAAAAAGGATAACTGGTGTAAAATTTCAAATGAGTCAAATTTATGGAATATTAGTGACCTGTGGTTCCAGCTTACGTAGATTTCTGTGTTTTGCCTCAGCAGCACAAATTGCTGGTCTCTAGGAGGGTCCCTAAGAATCAGTTTCTCTGGATGTTGAAGTACCAGTTTGCCATCCTCACTGGGAGCACACCTGGCATAATAAGCAGACATTTCCACCATTAGAATGGTTGCAAAGAAATCATTGAAGGGGTTGTGAATGCAAATCAGAATTGCCAGTGGCACTGAAGCCAAGGGCAGTTGCTAAGCCTAACAACAGGTTATAAAAACAAGATCATAACCTCCAATAACACTTCCCTTTTAGACCAATATTATGCAAATTACAAGGAAATATCAGGATAGCAAGTTCTAGGAGAATGGACTTGCTGAATCTGGATAGTCTTTATTTCGGATGAAAATGGAACAAATGTATCTGAAATGGAAAAAGAAAAGGCAGCTCTGCACAGTTTCACCCCCAAGCTTTGTGATGCATGCATGATGCAGGGTCTGCTAGGCTTCTTGTCTGTGGCCACCTGTGGCTAGTCACACTTACCTGAACCTGGATCCCCATCCTGATAGCACATGCTTGCAATGCATTCAGGAAGGAAGACTCCTTCCTCAGAAGCCCTGGGCTCCTGTCAGGTTACACCTCTTTCAACAGTATGCTTTAGTTTTAACGAAAAGTCACAGAAAAAGCTACTCCTTTTGATATTTGTGAAAGTGTGAAAATAGAGAAGAATGTTCTTCACACCATGCCTCTCTGCCCAATCATGCTGGCCTAGGAGACCTCAGTGCTGATGCCTCATAGGTCCTAGAACACAGAACCATCTACTTGGGTACTGTTGTTCAGTTACCCTCATCACAATTATATTCAGTGGAAAGGGTCAGATAGCTTCACTGGGCAATCATGTAAGCATGAGACTCCTGTTTAGTATAGGCAGAAAGGTACTGGTAACTGGATTCAAAAGGGACAGTCATTTCCAAGGCTTGAGAAGCAGCAAGATGTCACGGTCTTTGCAGCCTCAGGCTATGAACATTACTTATTCATTCATTCATCCATTATTTTATTAAGCAGTGTCTGGACATGGCCTGGATTAAACGCTGAAAGAATTACCAATATGCAGAGGGCATGTTCACTGCTTTGTTTGATGTCCTGATCTCTTTTCTGTCACTTCTGTTCTCTTTCCCTGTTTCACTCATGTCCTACCGCGGTTGCCACATGTCACTTCTGTGAACAGAACTTAATTAAATTTTACTAAGACTAAGGATCCAATTGCCCTCCTACTGCAGTATACCTGTGGATGTGTCGCCTCCGCCTGTATTCTGTGACCTTGCATTGTGACGTTCCTTATTCACCAGAGACCATCATTTCTTTCTCTCCGTCAACCCTCTCTGTTCTGTTCACTGTTTTTATTAAGATACAAAGTTATTGATTATGTTAGATTTCAAAAGGTTCTAAAAACAGAATTTCAAGTAGCCTGAGTTGACCTCACACTAAGTAGCCAAGAATGGTCCCAAATTTCTTATGCTCCTGACTCTACTTCTCTAGAGCTGAGATGAAAAGAGTGTGTATTCTCATGATTATCTTGATCATTTAAATTCTCTATGACCTTGTCTAAATACAGTACAGAGGAGTGGTAATTACCCGTGTGATATGCGTTGTAAGGCTTACAAGATATAATATAATATAGTTGCTCAAAATAAAGGTGCATAGTACCCATTCATCAATTTTCCTTTGTATCATGTGGTCATTCTCAAAACTCACAGAAAATGAAAAGTGAATATATATATGTATATATGTGTGTATATAGTGTGTGTGTGTGCGCGCGCATTTGGTCAACAGCAATGCTAATAACAGACACATTCTGTCAGTTGGGTATTTTGTAAAACATCTTATCTTATTAGTTATTGTTATACTTATAAACTGAATTATAAGAAATCAATAATTATTTCCTATCATCACTTATAAAATGTGCTTTGAGGGAGTGTGGGGTCAACTGTTAAACTGACTAGATTTATAAGATTCTTCAGAGCATGTGGCTGAAGGAGAGGGTCTTAGTTAGGATTACTATTGCTGTGATGAAACACCATAACCAAAACAAATTGGGGAGGGAAGGTTTTATTTGGTTTACACTTCCACATCACTGTTCATCATCAAAGAAAGACAAGACAGGAACTCAAACAAGGCAGGAACTTGGAGGCAGTAGCTGATGCAGAGGCCATGGAAAAGTGCTATTTACTGGCTTGCTCTTCCTGGATTACTTGGGCTGCTTTCTTATAAAACCCAGGACCACCACCCCAGGTATGATACCACCCACAATGGGCTGGGCCCTCCCCATCAATCACTAAGACAATGCCTTATACACCTGCCTACAGGTCGATCTTATGGAGACATTTCTCAATTGAGGTTCCCTCTTCTCAGATGACTTCAACTTGTGTCAAGTTGACATATAACTAGTCAGTACAGTGAGCAATGTTGCCTGTCATAGTAATGGAGAGATCAGCAGCTCTCATTTCTTAGCACTTTCATGAGAGCAGCACCTTCATCTACTGTTCTGGGAATGAGGGAAGATGTGAAAGGGAAGAGCACAAGATAGGATGCTCTTACTGGGAGAAAATTGAGTTAGGGCTGTGGAGTCTCTCTCTCCAGAGATTATTAACCCCCAAGGTTTAGAACAGGCACTGGTCTTATCTCACAGAGAATACTAGAACTGACCCACTCTATCCACGTAGCCTTTCAGGACGGGGCTGAGATAAAATCTGATGAGGGCTACAGAGACATTGATTACCAGGTCAGTGACCCATCATCAGTGTTCTTCCCTAGACACTGAGAAATGGGTTTGGAGGAGGAAATTCTAAAGATTCTTATTAGACATATATAGTGAATGAAAGTGTGTGTGTGTGTGTGTGTGTGTGTGTGTGTTGTGCATACACACACACATGTGTTAATGGAGGCCAGGATGTTGAGCATTTTCCTCAATAACCTCTCTGCCTTACTTTTTGAGACTTTTTTCTCACTGAACTTGGAGCTCACTGATTTAACTAGGCTGGTTAGCCAGGAAATCCCAGAAATTCCCCTTTCTCCAGTGCTGAGATCACAAACACATGATACCATGCTTGACTCCTTACATGGCTTTTGGGGAGCTGAAAAACAGATCTACTGCTTGTGCAGCAATTATTTTTACAAAATGAGCTATCTCTCTTTCCCTCTAATAAATGAAGCTTTATATCTTCTCAGAATTTCCAGAAAACTCTTTGGAAAGAGAAAGTACTTTCTGATCAAACATGCCAGAATAAATTCTGATTCACTTTTGGATTTCTCTATTTCTGCCCCTGAAAACTATCTAGAACAGTAGCTAGCTTGAGAAATAACTAAAAGATCTGACAAGAAGCAGTATTAGGAAAGAACAGTAAGCATCAACTTGAACCTGACCTGGAAAGGATAGGAAGGGGAAGTTATAGGTTCTTCCATATGCTTTGCTCATGGTGGACCGGGAAGCTATTTTGAAAGCATGGCAGCAGTGGCCAACAGAAATTTTCATTTTGTATAGAAAAAAGGGAGGTGATTGGACGGTCAGGCTTATGAGACTTAAGTTAGTTATTCATTTGCCTGTATCCATAACAAGTTTTCACTTTTCTTTTGATTGTCTGCATGTGTGTTTATGCATGCTGTCCTGTGTGTGGACACATCCACATGTGGGTGCATATGCATATGTGTGTGAGAGTATAATGGAGGTCAGAGATTAACATCAGATGCCATCTACTATTACTTTCATCATTTTTTACTGAAGCAGGTTCTCCTGTTGAACCCAACACTCATCTATTCACCTACTCTAGCTAGCCAGTTTGTCTTGAGGATTTTCCCACCTCTCTCTCTCTGATGCTGGGGTTATGGTAGGCTTCCACAGTCACTGAGCTTTTTATTTGGGTTGTCACACTTGATTTGCAAGTACTTTATCCATTGAACCATCTCTTCAGATCCTCCTTAGTTTATTATTGAGTTCTGAGAAGACTGCTGTGTTCATCTTGTTCACCATGGTCATAGCTTTTACTCCAGTGGACATTGTTAAATGGATGAATGGATGGTTGAGCATGTCCTGAGTCTCCTAAAGTACTTTATGTTGTCTGGCACCACATGCACTTTCTTTTCTAACCCATCTCCAGCTTGTTACATACAATGTAGTCATTGTTACTTAAGGAATGCTTAGTTATTCTCCCAGTATTCCATTTTGCAAGGTAGATTATTATTATGAACATTATTCTTCCAACATTCTAATATGTTTGAAACAACCCAGGGCTTCCTTCACAGAAGCAGTCTGTGATGTGTTACCTAAGATCAGCATCTAATGTGGTAGTCACCACAGCACCTGGCAAGTCCCTTTCCTTGAAGCAGGGGGGAGAAAAAAGAGAGGAGGGTATGAAATAGATCCCCTAACTAAGACGCAGCTTGCTCTAAGGTTCAGAGCAATAGTGCTTGGCCCTAGCTAAGAAATCCCTGGGAATTTTGAGATATGCAATGGTGGCACCCCTTGCTTGACCAATTAAATCAGAATTGATGGATGTGAGAAGGCTCTGACTTGGAGCTTTTAGAAGCTCCTCAGGTATATCATATTATGGTCAGACTTGAAAGCTTATGAGTTGCGGCTTTTTAATTTTGCTCTGGTTAGGATCACACTAAGAAATTTTAAAAATCCCAAAGCTTATGGCATATCCCATATCAATTAAATCAAATCTCTGGAGTGGTACCAAGAACTCTACTTTTTTACAACTCCCTCCATGATCGCAATGAGCAGCCAAGTTTGAACAGTGGTATGGGAGACTATGAGACGGTGTATATGCTTGATATGATGAGTTACTGTTATTTGCTCATTGAATTCCAATTGGTAGCACTTGGACTAAAGCTAAATTGATGTTTAACCATCATATAAGGCTATCCTTTGACATGAATGAACATTACCAGTTAAGCAAACCAAGGGGAGCTAATTGTCTTTTTTATTATGTCACGATTCCTAGGTATTAGACATAACAGAAATAAAATTAGCCTCTATTGCTTTAGTATTGGATCCTCAGAGCAACCTTGAGAAGTGGATAGCACTACCCTGTTTAGAGACAAAGAATCTGATGATTATAGAAATTAAAGAACATGTCCAAGGTCATTCAGGGGGAAGGGGCTGAAAATAGGACCTGACCCCTGTTCTAATGACCTGAAGACCCAGGTTCTACTTACAACACTTGGCTTCCATTATTTAATAAGAGCTGCATTGAAATATAATTTATACACTATAAAGTTCACTTTAAGTGTACAGTGATTTGCAGGAAATTTATAGGGTTGTGCAGCTATCATCAAATCCAGTTTTAAAACTTTTCCATCAGCCCTAAAAGATCCCTTGTGCCCATTTATTTGATTGGCTTAAAAGAATAGAGGAGCAGATATAGGGAAGCCTGGGTTTTATTCCCAACCCTGTCATTTATACAGTACTCTGACCTTGAAGAATACAGTAACCTCTCAGGGCCTCAGTTATTTTTAATTAATCACTCAGAGAAAATAATTCCTGCCGGAGGAGAGGAGAAAGGTCAAATAAAGCCCAGGGAGGTGCATTGTCGCGGAGAGCTCTGAGAGTGGTAAGTGCTGCGTTTTTCAAACTGCTGAGAATCATTTTCACCTTCCAGGTGATTTGGGTCTGAAACTGAACTCAGAGAGTTGCAGTCACACAAGCCTGGCTGTTTCTCCCTCTCCCTCACTTTTCTCCTTTTCTCATTCTCTCACCTCATTGATGTGTGTCCCCTGACACTCCTCCGAGAGGCCACATTTCCACCAGCCATCTCAGTGGCCGACAGTGTACATCTCTTCTGACCACTGAGTGACAGTTGATATTCATGCCAGTGTGGCTTAGAGCTCTGCTATGGTTCTTCAGGGTCTAGCCATCCCTGGCAGAAGTCTGAGGTGCCCATATGCTCCTGTAATGACTAACTGTCAGGGAGATGCATGGTGTCCTTTCAGTGGGAGAACACAAACAGATGTGGCACACCATGGTATTTCTGGCTCCTTAATTAGCACTGTGATGGGTGACAAGGGGTCCAACAGGATGCATTCCATCAGGGCCCCAGGAGAGTCAAGCCAAAGGATCATCTTGTTTGTCTGGCTCCCAAGTAAACAGTCAACTCTGCTGAGCAGTAAAGTGCACTCACAGTGTTTCTATTTCAATTGCTTCAAGCTTTATTGTTTGGCTTGAGCTGGTGTGTATGTATGTGTTATTTGTAGGAGTGCACGGGTATAGGACGGAAGTTGATGTCCTCCTCAATGTCTTACTTTTTGACACAGGTCTCTCCTTGAACCTGGAGAGCTCCATTTTGGCTAAACTGGCTAGCCAGAAATCCCGAGATTTACCCGCCTCTGGCCCCAAGCACTGTAATTAGAGAAACTTATTGGCACATCAAGCTGTTTATGTGGTTTCTGGGGATCCAAACTCTGGTTCTCATGCTTATACGGCAAGCACTTTACTCCCTGAGTCATGCTACCAGCTCCCTTGGGATATTTTCCTGTCGTTATGGAGCACCGACAAGGGATATCCTAGACTATATTTCTTTTTACTAATCACTTCCTCTAGATAAGAACATTGATGAGTAGTCACTAAATTATGAATAGTGCTTGAATCTTTATGTAATTTTTTACATGTCTCCCTTTCTCCACATTGCAGTATCTAGTCCTTATCTTCTACCTATAGAGGTTCACCCTTTCTACCCAGCGTCCCAGCATCATCACTTTTGGATAATTCTGGTGCAGTAAAGGAACAAGATCTAAATCTCACATTGAGTGACATAGTTGACATCTTCACATTATAAATTCCCAGTTTAGACTTAGTACGGGTGAGCATTCAGTATAAGGCTTCCCCTTTGTATTTAAAGTTTCTTTCCACAGATATTTGGGAGAGGGCTACTATGTATGAAACATTGGACCCAGCACTGAGGACTAGTCAACAGATCAGCTAAGTAAACAATGAATATGTTAGGAGCTTACTTCCCAATATGGTCTAGAAGTCCATCAGTTGATGATTATAGGCCATTTCTAAGCATGTCCTAATAATCCCAGGGCCAAGATGGCACATGCGTGGGCCTTCTTCCAATGAATTCAGGGGTTCTACAACTCAACACTTACCACCTCTGACTCAGATTACCTTCTGTTCCACAGAGCTAGGCACTAATGTGGGAGAAATGAGCCTCTTCTGACTGAGCATCTGGCAGATTTCACTGTCCCCGGCCACAATGAGAAGCTGGAACAGACAGCTGCATGGGAAAGGCGATGGTGATATAAATACATGTTTAATTGCACATCAATTACAATTACTTACTAGGCTGCATTTATTTAAATGCAGTGTAATTAGAGCAAAAACCTTGATTTAATCATAACCCTATCAAACATAGATCCCTTCATCTTTCTTGCATTGCTGTATGCCTTCTGTTTCCCTCCATGCTGAAAGAGGGGTGGAAGCAGAATTCATTTAGGGCATAAGCCTTTGCGGAGTATTCTCTCCTCAAACTGGACCTCTGCTCAGAAGCTGCAAAGCAGTTCATCCTGCCCTCTTCTCTAACAGCTCCTGATGAGAGGGACTGATTAGCTAGAGTGACTTATTAGAGATATAACTCATCCCTGATGGCAGACTTCATAACCCAGAAGCCCAAGATTAGTAAGGACATTACATAGGTTCAGCCTCCAGAGATAAATTACTTCTTGGAATGGACCCTCTCAGAGGGCCTATGGCTGATTTCTCATCTCTGGTGATGGGGCCTGACTTGACATTGCTGCAGAGGGGTGGACAGCAGGCAGGCACGCTGTCTTTCACAGTTAGCTCCAGGCTGTATCTTTGTTCATTTCCCATTTTCTTCCATTATCTCTTGCCTTTCTTGTCCCCGCCTCCCAAGAGGGTGAGATGCCATCTCTATGTGTTTGAAAAGGGAATGTCCTCTTTCTTGATTCATGCATAAAAGCATTGCTCTGTTGAACCCCTGACAATACAAATCTCTCTGGTTTCATTGCTTGATTTTTTTTCTTTTCTTTTTTCCCCCACAACGACCTTCTCTATGACTTCTGAGAGGCAAAAGTAGAAACAGTCCTTCTGCCCATTTCATGAAATGGATAGCTGAGGCTGAGGTGTAGCGCTAAAAGAGAGGAGAGCTGACACATGTCCACTCAAAACAATTGATGTTTGGCTGATCTCCTGGTTCACACAGGCATTTCTCACTCTTCCAGCCAAACAGAAAATGGACATTTCTTTAGAACTTCAATATTAAAAAATAATGTGCATTGAGTTTTGACTCTGTGACCATTGTTTCTTCATTGTCCTTTATAGCAGAATATAAAGTAGTCACTATTGTCATTTCAATTATCTAGATTAGAAAACAGATATGCAAAGAAGTTAAGTATGTTGGCTTGAAATGATAAAGGTAATCATGAAATGACCGCTAATGTCTGTGGAATGCAAACAGAGCCAGATAATACCTTAGACACCAAACATGTATGTATACATATATATATATATATATATATATATATATATCCATTTTGCCTTACCCTATCCCTATATAGTAGACATTATTACCCTCACTTTGAAAATGAGGAAAATGAGCTTTGAGGTGTGATGTGTATGACAGAAATTTTCATGCTTGGATCCAAAGCTGTACCAGCTTTTATATGAATCCAAAACCCATTTCCTTCCCATCTCCAGCCACACAGGTGAACACTCCAGAAAGGCAGACATCATGGTGGAAACGTCAGTCACCTACCACATTTACATCTACTACCAGCTCCTCTGCATTTCACATATTTGCTACCTCCTCAATACATCCCCGCTCCTCTGTCCTCCATGGCTGGCACAGGGACCTCAGCACTGTTTGCTCTTGCTTGACTCCTGCAGTTGCTACCTACCTGAGTGCTCTTCCTCTATCCTTACTTTTTAGCATAGGGGAATTCAAAAAGGCAAATTCCTCATCACTCCTGACATAAACCCTCTAACTGCTTCCCACCCTTCCCTTCCCCGTGATCTGTGATTCTCCCCCTCCTGGTTCCCTCTCTGACTGCTTCTCAAGCTGCTCTCTGCACATCCTTGCTCTATCTAGTCTTTGACCTCCTTTTATTCCCTGTCCCAAAATATATGCTTTGTCTGTATTTTCCCTCTCTGGTTGGACTATAAAATTTTCCCTACCTTCCTTTGTCCAGTTAACTCTCTCCCACCTTTAAATCTCAACTCTAAGACTGCCTTTCTCAGGGAGACCTTCTCTAACTCTTCCAGAGAAATCAGATCTCCTGTGACACACTTAGAGGCTCACACTTTATACTCTCCTGTAACTATTTCACTTCACTCTTGCTCCCCAGTGGACTCGGATTTGTAGAGGCAAGAGCATCCCTGCCAGCACCTAGAAGGGATTCAGTCAATACTGACTGACATGATGAGCGAACACACTCAATTTAGAAGTCACTTCTCCATTTCCTTATGTCTGTCTTCCTCTTTACAACTTCTTTACCACATCCCACACCTGAGTCTCTTCATTCCCCAATGTTTTCTTGGCAGTGAAGTAGTGAAATCTTGCCTTATTTGTGAGCCCTTGCCAGAGTTCCTTTCCTTGCAGAATAGTCTTTACAGTTCTCCTTTTCACTCTGACCAGTTAACACCTTACAGTCAACTACACAAAGTCTAGGGTCCTATAGTACCACTTTGGCAGAGGGTATATAAGCCTTTGGTGTTATACAATCGCCAGAGCACAGTCTCCCTGGATGGAGACATGGTGTTTAGTAGAGTATGTAGGGACAATAGTAAAAAAAATACTCGGCATAAAAAAAGTGGGTAAATAATTGCTAGATGCTGCATGGTAGAGTGAAGAAAATGATTTAAAAATCGGGCTTGTTAGAAATTCTCTTCTACTTTAATATGGTGGGGTTCTAGACAGTACCCCAGCTCACCAGCCCCAATTATTTCCAGACTGTGTCAGTGTGGTGCTGGAGCTGAAAAGAATGAGTAGTAGTTCTGACTTCAAGGGGTTCTCAAGTCACTCTAGGCTAGTGTCTGTGACTGTGTGTGTGTGTGTTTGTATGCATGTATATGTGTGCTATGAGTGTGTATGTTCACATGTATGTGTATATGTATAGGTGCAGAGATCGCAGGAGCTGAGATGCATTCCAATATGATGATCCTTCCTTCCTTTCATTCTTCATTTGCTCCTCCATTTCTTCCAAAAATAATCTCTGAGAACATATTATGTTAATGACAAGTTTCTAGGCACTTGGTATTCCACACATAGCAGAATAATCATGCTGCTTTTTAAGAGTTTATCTCTCAGGTAAAGATCAGAGTTACAGTTGCAGGGTATAGAGCAAACCCGCAAAACTGATAGTATGTGAAAGGTAGTATGTGCCATAAAAGCTGAAAAATTTGAATGGTGGAGGGAGATACTAAATCTCTGGAGACAGAATGAATGAGGAGGAGTGTGTGTGTGTGTGTGTGTGTGTGTGTCTGTCTGTCTGTCTGTCTGTCTGTCTGTGTGGTTGCACATGTGTGCATGCATTCATATATGAAATGGGGTGTGCAAGACAAGCCTGAAATACAATTGCATGTGGACTGTAGGCCTGTGAGCTCCCATTACTAAGACCTCATGTAATTTAATCCATTAAGCAATTCTGAAAGCCTGTAAAAGAATCAGAACCTTGGAAAGACTGAGTGTCCTCCCTACTTTCGCACAGCTTCCAGATGTTATGATCAAGATTCCAGACTAGGCCCAACCATTCCAAAACTCATTGCTCTTCTGCTGTCTAATTAGTGAAAGCAAACTTGAAGGGGTGTGGAAGAGAAATGGGCTACTGCCAATCATTGTACTGGAGAGAGTGGAAAGAGCAAATTGGTGAGTCTAGCTATAACCAACTCACAGTGGAAGTTTCTAGCACTGCTCACTCAGAAGGCCAGAAGTTGTGCTCAACGTACCCCAGGCCAATCTGGTCCTGCCAGGAATAATGAGAGATATTCACATACATGAACACAACTTGAATACCAATGTGCCAAGAAGCAGGGTGAAAAATCAACAGTATGGAACCAAATGTGCAAAGCATTTGTCTTTTCATTGATGGTACGAGCAGGGCTTGTAGCCTCTTCCTCTAAATACATCTCCTTTAAGGACCAGTGTTTTAGAAATCCATACTATTTGGAATGGGGTCCTGTAAATTCAAATGACACTTCCACCAAAGATTTTTGTTTCAAACAAAACACTGTGCAATAATTCCAGACAGGTTCCATCTCATGGGGTTGTTAGGGGCATAAGACTTGCAGTGAGAGACTAGGACATCTGTAGCAGGTGTGAAAAAAAATCAGTTAGAAATAAAGCTATCTGGTGCTGAGCACAAAACATGAGAGCATAGGACCTGCAGACAACTAACATTTTCTAGTCAGCCATAGTAAATTCCAAATTCCATCTCAAGTGCTTACTAGGTATCTGTTCTTGGGTAATGAATGACACTCACTGGGTTCATTTTTACTATGTATAAAATGGGATGAATGGACCTGAGAACAGGAGCCAGAAAATTAAATCTGGAATGAAAACAATTTGAATCTACTTCTGGGCTTTCACTTGGGTCTGATCTGATCTTCTCCAAAATTGTGCATGTGTGCACATAATAGTGACTCAGGGGCTTAGAGGCTTGATATCTCAAAAGCCTTATGCACTAGTCACTTGGCAACAATGAACATGGCCTAGGTAATTAAGCCTCTCTGAGCCTCCGTGTTGTGTCTGTAAAGGAAAGTGAATGAAACCTCTTTCTGTAATGTTTCTAGGATTATAGGAGGTGATGATGTAAGGGTTGAGGATAGAGTCTAGCACAAGTATGTGCAACACGAATCTTAAAAATTTTTATTAATAAAAAACCTGGAGCCAGATATTGGGGTAAAAGCTGAAAGATCAGAGAAGCAGAACAAGCCACAGCCAACCTCATCTCGCCAACTCCTCAGCCCATCCTGTTCCCACGAATCCTCGGACTGAAAGCCTCTGAGTCCTCACCCCTGAGGGTCTCAGTTGAACTGCTACTGCTACTAACTTGCCTGCAGACAATCCTCAGTCTAAACACAGTGAGTTTCTGTCTCCTCATGCTTTATAGACCTTTTTCTGCCCTCCCAACTTACTTCCTGGGATTTAAAGGCATGTGTGCTTCCCAAGCAAAGGCATGAGATCTCAAGTGTTGGGATAAAAGGTGTGTGCCACCATGTCTGGCCCTGTTCCCAGTGTGGCCTTGAACTCACAGAGAGATCTCTGTCTCTGGAGTGATAGGATTAAAGGTGTGTGCCTTCACTGTCTGGCCTTTATGTCTAATCTAGTGGCTGGCTCTGTCCTCTGATCCCAAGATAAGTTTTATTGGGGTACACAATATATCACCACAAGCACATTCCCAAGGCACTGTCATTCTTATTATTCATCATCAAAGCTCCACCTGGGGAGACAGTATTCCTCTGTTCCCTTTATGTCAGCAATATGGTTTTCCTCTCTCTGCCCTGGTATATTTTTATATTCATATCAAGAACAGGCTCTCACTTAACTTTTACAACCTGTTGTATTATATTATCCTGACTATATGAATCTCATTCTTCTGTTTATATGCATATAACAATGTGTACAAAAATATATGTATATGCACATACACATATACATACACAATTTCTTCCTTTTGTTCAACCAGGTTAGAAGAGTAAGAGCTAAATGCAGCTGTAAAGCACAGAAGCTGTTCATTAGAGCCTGATTTATAAATGTTTTACAATGACATCCAAGCTTGGTGACATGACATTTTCATGACTGCAAATTAAGCTCTGGTCCTGGGACCCTGGGCAGGCATCACTGTTTGGCAGACGATTCTAAGGAACTTAATGTTTGATAGCCTCATCATTACAAATCTTTCTTTCATGTCTGTCTGTCTGTCTGTCTGTATCTGTCTATCTATCTATCATCTATCTATCTATCTATCTATCTATCTATCTATCT
>CABHPH010081455.1:3708-29371 GCA_902168325.1 Peromyscus nudipes | reverse complement strand
AACATACAATCATCATATGACCCAGCAATTCTACTTCTGTGTATGTGACTCAAACTGAGTGTTTATATCACATAAATGGTGTACACAAATTATCAAAACAGCATTATTCATTATAGCCAAAGGCATAGTTGTGCAAACTGAAGAACAAAGAAAATGTGATATAGTCATAAAATGGAATATGAAATTATCTGTGAGTTAAAAACATATTGCATAACCTACACCGACAAGGCCTGATATCATTGTGCTGAGTGAAAGCTGGCAGTCACAAGTGACATACATTACAAGATGTCATTTGTATGAAATATGCACAGTAGGCAGATTTACAGGACAGGAATTGGGTGGCTGAATGCTCAGTAGAGTGAAGTGGGAATGAGTATCAACTACTAAATATACAGAGGGGGACAAATACGTTCCCATGGTAATTTTTTCTAACGTACCAAAGATGAATAACCCATTCGTCATAGACTCTAAGTGCTGAATTATATGGTATATTAATTATAACTCAGTAAAGCTGTTAAAAATAGTGACAATGTATTTCTGTCAACTGACATACACAAGCTCATATTAAGAGAGATCTGAGATGAAGTCCATCATAGTACTTTTGTTTTGCAAACCTTTATGGTGTATGATTGCAGAATATGTTCTACCAACAATATAAATTAATCCTCGAGGATATACCATGGGTCAGGCTTTATATTATGGTCCTCTACTTTAAAAATGTGAAATTTCATGCTCATAAAGCCCCTCCACCACTACAGAATGAGACCATCACACTTGGCAAAGCTGAGTCTGGAACTTGGGTTTGGTGCTGATGATCCAGGGATGTGGAGGCAGAGACTGAAGGTCTCTTTCCATTTATGTCTGACTGGAAGGAAAATATACATTAGTTTCCATCTATGGATGGAAGTTCATGGGCTTCTCACTTGTTCTCTGGGCATCTCATGGCTACATCCATGTTGTTGTGAGCATCTGTTAGGTATGGTTTCTTCAAGTGTGAAAACAACATGCTAGGATCCCTTCCTGTTTTCAAGCCATGCTAACCCCCATTATTCCTTACGTAATTCTGTTATTGCTTGTGATTTTTTAATTTAGCACTTGTAAATTAAAAACCATGAAACTCACCTTGCTTGAATTTATCCTTACTTAACACTCCCTTCACGTTACCACATGTCACAGGAAGCAACTCAGCGCTGAAATCGGCATTCTCATATCTATGCTTTCTTGGAACTGAAAAAGATGTCTTCTGTTTCACTTTGCAGGTGCACATGCCCCCTCCCCCCACCTCCTATCTCTTGGGGTTATTGCGTTAACCCTCAGGACATTTTGCTCCTCAGATTTCTAGCTTCTAAGTCTTTCTTACAAGTGGCATGTTGGATACATAATGACAAATATTTTATTGCTAATTTATGAAAACAGAAAGCTTAGCAGAGAAAATTGGCTTTGATAAAACTGTCCTGATTCTCACTACAGTGACCACCACTGATTGCTACATGACCATCAAACAGGAGCTGTGTAGCTGTTCTGTTTTACTAAAGATGGTAGCCAGAGATGCTCCTCCTAACTCCCCATTTGAGCACCGACTGGATGAGCAGAGAGGAGATGATGGCACCTAGCGGAGTTAGGTGGAGATCATTCCTCTATTTGTCTGCTCCATCTCTCCCTCACAACAGCAAAACCCATAAATAGTCAAAATATGATTTAAATTAGTTTAAAATAATTGTTATGGCCAGTCTTAAACTTTAGAAGTATGACAGATTTGTCAACTTCTTATTGTCAACTGTTTATTCAGCATTATAATAGAAAGTCCAATTGTTGGTATCCATTTAGTAGATGCCAAATAAGGTCAGTCTCCTCAGAACTAAGGGCATACTTCCTGTGGGGGGAAAAAACCTGGAAAGGTTCAGACAACCAGATTGAGTTGGTCTCCTGAGGTCTAAGGACACACATCCTAAGGCAAAGAGCCAAACCACCTTTGAGACCACAGAGCACATTAGTGGGATTGGATCAGGCCAGAACGGGCCCCCTTAAACCAGGCCCCAGAAGAAGGGCTGAATTTCTTTTAATGAGGCCATCCTGGTGTCTGGCCCCTCTTCTTTCCTACTGTGGAAGTGATGGGAGCATCTCATGGAGAGAGAGCATCCTCTACTTCCACCATCATTTCACAGCTAAGCCCATCTAACAAGACGCCTACACAAGCCCCAGCCATCGTGTTCTCTTAACCTCCCCAACCCGGAAGGGCTTACATCAGCTGCTATTGAACAGAGGCAGGGCTCCAGGGAACACTAAAAATGGGAGGGCTACCAGCCCTGCTTTCCATGTCCTGTTCTAGGACTTGCCCAGCTGAAGGAGAGGAGGTGCTTTAGATGAGAGAGAGCAGGAAGGTTTGTTCCTTTGCTGTTTGCTCTTTCAGACAGGGTCTTGCTGTCTCAAAAATTGAACCTCAGGTCAGAAAGGGCACTCAGTTGCTGGTGTGGAATGCTGTTGCTGCAAAAATGGAACTGGGAAGCTACAGGGCCTGCTCAAGATAAGAAAGAACTCACCAAAGGGGAGGAGGAAAAGGACTATGAGACAGCAGATTTGCTTTCTTCTTGTAAGTCACCCAATCTAGACATTTTAATAACCAACGGGCAAGTTAAAAGCATTTCCATAAAAATCAGGTTCAACTCAAAGGGAAGGAAGAAATTAGGACAGATAAGATTGATGACATAGATACAGTCATGGACTTGCTCCAAACAGCTTTGCTTCTAGATTTTGCTGCTCTCAAATTCATAAGTAAGCTAGAGTAGACTTTTTTAAGGTTTTAGATTCCCCTAAACCTTAACAAACTCAGTGTGTACTCAAGTGTGGGGGGGAGACCCACAGAAGCCATCTTACCTCTGGTCTTGGCAGAGGGTCCTGGGTTCTTTTTCATTTTCTCTCTCCTGAGAGCTGTCTGGTCACCGGCTCTGCTGTCATCTAGGAGAGACACAGGCAGATGCAGAGTTGAGCCGAACTACAGCTAACAACAGGAATGAGCAAGGGAGGCATCCCGGTTACATCAGGGTACTTTCTCTACACACTGGGCCGAAAGCTCATGGTGAAGAGCCGTGATGGACCAGGCAGAAGTCAGACTTAAAGCATGTGCAGGATTCTGTTGTATGAACACTTTGGAAAGAAATCTGTCTACACACAAAGAGACTTGAATGAAAATGTTGTCAAAAACTCAACCCGAATAAAGCGGTTTTCAAAATATGCATTCAAGAAATGGATGCAACCACTTTTTCTACTTTCCGAACAAAAATGTACATATCAGTCAACAGCACAGCTGGGTCATTGTCAAGAGTGTAATATTCTTAGTTTGGTGAAATTCATATTGAGTGGGATTCCAAAACCTTCTTCATAGATCTGATGCAAAATTGATAATCATTTAGAAAAAGACACTTAGCTTTTGTCCGGGAAGAAGGAATCCCTTAGACCATTACTAAAATCAGATGACAGGGGGCTATTTGTAAATATATACAAGTTTTGGGAATAAGATTGTGGGAGATGTCACCATGTAGATATGTTTGTGATTAATTTTTTTCAAAATCTTGTAAGATTGATTGCTCTCGACCTTCCTCCTCCTCCTCCTTCTCTCTCTCTCTCTCTCTCTCTCTCTCTCTCTCTCTCTCTCTAAAGAATACTTCTAATGATGAAGCTGAGCATATTCAATATTTTAAAAACACAAATAAAAATATGAACATCACTTCTATCCCAATAGCCAAATAGAACCAATGCACGCATTTTTGCATGTGTGTACATGTTGTGTTCCTTTGTATGGACATCTGTGGACGTGCCTGAATGTGTGTGGTGTGAAGGCCAGAGATCAAAGTCAAGCATCTTCCTCAGTAGCTCTCCACCTCTACTGTTGATGAGGTCTGACATTAACCAGAACTCACTGAAGTGGCCGGTATCTAGGCTTGCTGGTGAGCAAACCCGAGGGACCGATCAGTGAGGGATTACAGATGTGTACATCATGTCCAGTGTTTTTACGTGGGTACTAGGGATCCAAACTCGGGTCCTTAGACTTGTGTAGCCAACACTAAACACTAAGGCATCTCACCTGCCCTTCAATGAACATTTGTGAAAATGGACTGTCAATTATTTTTCTATCTCAAAGTATATTCTTCTCTAGATAAATAAATAGTTATATTAAAAAGCCTGAATTTATAAATAAAAATGAATGGTTTCATAGGTACATATGTTCACAAATATGTATCTTCTTATCACACGCACATACACACATATGTACATATACATATGCAGCCTGTTTGCCTCATTCATCCTTTGCAACATTTTTCCAAACCAATAAAAATTTTGTACTGAGGATGACAGCACCTCTGAACTACCACATGTACGAGAAACAAACCACTTGTAAAAGACATTGTAGTATCGGGACCCTTGTTACAGCATCTTAACCCATGTCTTATAGTAGCTATAAAAGTTTTGTGGGAGCGTGGAGGTTGCTCAGTGGTTAAGAGCAATTAGTGTGTATGCATGAGGACCTGAGTTCAGATACCAACATCCATGTAAAAATACGTATGTGTGCACCTCTAATGCTAGTGTTAAGGGACTGGAGACAAGAAGCTCGCTGGGGTTTGCTGACTGACAGTTCTCAAGGGAATACAGTAGAGGGTGAGAGAGCAGGACATTCAGCATCCTGCTCAGGCCTATAGATGTGGGTTCAAGTATGTGGACCCATATGCACAAGTGTGAATACAACACACACACACACACACACACACACACATCTCACAGCTCACTTACACACACTGTCATGGCTCAGAAACTCACAGGCCACATCCTACTAAACTCAACAGCTGTAACTCTGCCCCTCTGCTTGCTTACTTTTTGGTCTTACAGTCTGTGGCCTTCTCCGTTTTACTGTTGACCAGTTGTGGCCTTTCTTTTTTCCTTCAAAATAAAAAGAATAAGATTAATCATTTAGAGACATAAAATGTAATTCTCTACGCCTCATATGCCAGCTATATTCAGATACTGTTTTCAAACGTCTGATCCTGGAAATGAGGCAAAATTCTTAACAACTAGTGTAGTCATGCGGAGGTCGGTGGCAGAGCTAAATTTCAATTGTTCCCGTGTCTTGGGCAATGGCCTTGGGAGGCTATTGGAAAGCACCTTCCTTTGAACACCTTTGAAGAATGGAAAGCTAATTCTTGCTCATGCCTTAGATTGATTGGATGATAATTGTTAGGGCATGTATCTACTGTGCAAATTCAAGCCAGAGACCATGCTACCCTGGAAGTTGAAGAATGCTCTCATCTTCCATGTAAAGACGTTTTTTTAAAAAAAAAATCTCCATTTTTGGAGCGGAAGAGATGGCTCAGTGGTTAAAAGCACTGAGTACTCTTCCAGAGGACCCGGGTTCAGTCCTCAGCACCCACATGGCAGCTAACAACTGCCTGTAACTCCAAGATCTGAAACTCTCACACAGACATAAAATGCAGGCAAAACACCAACGCACATACAATAAAAATAAATACACTATTAAAAAATCACTCTTGGTGGTGGTAGCACATGCCTTTAATCCCAGCACTCAGGAGGCAGAGGCAGGCAGATCTCTGTGAGTTCAAGGCCAGCCTGGTCTACAAGGTGAGTTCTAGGACAGCTAGGACTGTTACACAGAGAAATTCTGTTTTAAAAAAAAAATCTCTGAAATTCTGTGTGACCCCATCTCTGTACTGACCCTGCGGACGTAGGCTGCACACACTTGGGACAGTTGGTCCTCAACTGAGGCAGTGGGAGAAATGTAAGGAATAGATAGGGCATGTGCCCAGCCTCGGAAGCACATTTAAAATAGTTAGTATTTGTACCATGACCTTGATTTTTATGATACGAATGAGAAGTCAGACTAAGAAATAAAATCCTGATTTACTTGTTAGTAATTGTTTTCAGGACAATAGAAAATAAAAATATTTCATTATTCTTGTACATTGACGTTTATTTTCTTAAATAGCATGCAGGAATAGCTGGCCCAGCCCTTTCCTGCCACCATTCAGGAGTCAGAGGCAGGCAGACTGCTTCTCTCCTTTCAGAACAGTAGCAAGACATGAGCTCACATTTGTAATCCAACACAGGAAGACGGAGGCAGGGGAAAGATGAGTTCTAGCCCAGTCTGAGCTACAGTGATGCCCTGTTTCGACAAACATTCAATAAATACACAGTGATACACAGGAAAAAAAAAATCTCTGTTCTCTAAAGTTAAAGCATGAAACCCATCACATATTTAATCCAGCACAGGAAGGGCCAGGGTGGGGGTGGGGAACTTTAAGGAAGCCCAGTAGGATCTTTTTGTTACAGTTTTGTTTTTTCTTGAATTATCCAAATTCAAGTGACCATAGCTCTGAGGGAATAGAAAGTCAGTCTAATGATGACAGTAATGGATCATTAATATTTATTAATCTGTGTGTGTGTTGGTATATAGGATGTGTATGTGCATGTTCATGTGTGTGTATGAGTGCAGCCATGCATGTGCCAGCGCATGTGTGTGAAGATCAGAAGGCAACACCACGTGTCAATTCTTGCCTTGCACCTTGTCTGGGACAGGGTCTCTCTGGTTGTTCACTGATTGTTATTGGCTGGGACAGGGTCTCTCTGGTTGTTCACTGATTGTTATTGTCTGGGACAGGGTCTCTCTGGTTGTTCACTGATTGTCATTGGCTGGGACAGGGTCTCTCTGGTTGTTTACTGATTGTCATTGGCTGGGAGCAGCCTGTGACTATAGTTCTACTTTGTGGAAGTGAAGGTCTGACCCACAGAGGGAGGCCTTGTGATTTTCCCCACCTGAGATGCACATTTTGTGGTGAATCAACAACAGACTCCAGGGCTGACAAGGAAGGAAGCACCAAAACTGCTCTACTCTTCCAAGAAAGATGTCATGTTGAAGAGCATTCCACCCAGAGGTGCTGTGGAATAATCCTTTTGTATACTGTAAATACGTATCACTCTCATTGGTTAAATAAGAGCTGACTGGACTATAGCTGGGCAGAAAGAGCTTGGGTGGGAGAACCAGACTAAGAGGACACTGGGAAGAAGGGGGGAGTTTGGAGAGTCTTGAGGAGGTGCAGAGAGAAGGACATGCTGTGCTGAAAGAAGGTACCACCATGTAGCAGAGGGTAGATAAGAAATATGGGTTGATTTAAAATGTAAGAGTTAGGTAGTAAGAAGCCTAAGCTATTGGCTGAGCATTTATAATTAATATTAAGTCTCTGTGTGGTTATTTGGGAGCTGGCTGGTGGTCTCAATGAAAAACTCCACCTACACAGTGGTACTTCTGCTGTCCAGTCTACTTCAAGCTAGAAACCGGTTTCTGAGAAATTCCATCAAGATTCACCTGGACACAGCTCAGTTAGATCAGCTAAGCCAATGCCCATGTCATCTGATACTATAGTTGCTCTGCTACACAGAACTGAAAGCAGATGTGCCCACTCATCAAGCTTAACCAACTGGGCTGAATATTTCTTCAGTCCTGTGAGAAGCCATGACTGGCAGGTTCTGATACCTTTCCCAGGGGCTGTGGACTGTGGAAATACTGTATGACTGAGTAGCACCCATCTCTGGTAATGGAGGCTGACACTGGGTTTGTCCTGCAGAGGATAGCCTTATGCCCATGGCTGGGCCTTGACCCACCTTCTTCAGGGGCTGAGCTAGACTACAAAGCAGTTTGCCCTGGCATACTGCTTAGAACTTCAAAAGCCTCTTGGGGGTTTAGGTGGTGCCTTAAGTCTGCTGATCCATATTATGGATCAGCTGAATCTGGCTGCGTCATTGTGACCCTAGAAATCCGTCACTGTCACAGACCTGGCTGTTGGGACCATTTGCAGCCTGATAATAACATGTTTATTATCTTTTTAAATAGGACACATGCCAGTGCTGATTCTTTGACCTTCATGCCCTGCACACACACTTGGGTAAGGCAATTTGCTCATTTCAGGGAACAGTCCCCAGAAAGGAACTCTCACCTTTCTGGATAATGGTCAGGACTGAAGCAGGGAGAGAGTTACAGGTGACACATGGACCTACTCTGAAACTCAGGCTTCTGTTCTGGTACCTAGGGACTCCAGTCTAATTCTGGTTCCGTCTATGGAAATTCTTTGTCTTCCTTCTTTCTGGCCCCTAGATAGAAGGTCTGGGTGAGAAAAGGAGATGGTCTGAACAAGAGGTGAGAGTGTAGTCCCCAGAATGACATGCAGATTTTATGAAAGGAAATAAGAACAGAACTCCATGTCCCACATGTAAGAGTCTGGGGACAAGAGGAGCATTGATGACATTCTTTCAGAATTGCCAGACCCTCACGCTGGTGTGCTCTCCCCCACTGAGAATGCTGAGGTGATGCCACTCGATCAAGGTCATGGGCAGAGAGTGAATAGGATGCTCACCCCCACCCCCACTCAGTAACCCTTCCTCAATCAAGGACTAGGCATGGTGCAAGGAGCTGGAACCCAGATTCACAGCTGTCCCCAGGCCATGTTGGAGGCACCATCTATGTCCATGGTGACTAAAGAATGTCCTATTTAGGGGTACCCAACTATTACAAACATTTCTTTTCTAGGGACATGTTTTCTTAAGACCTGTGTGAAAGCCAGGCATTCACATATCTCCCTCACACAAACACAGAGAGCTGTGCTTTAGTGATCTGTCAGAGACAATCAGGAATTATACTCTACAGACTTTGTTAAATGCCACAAGAAAAAGGTCACATTTGACACTGTTGCCTTGTATCTTACAGACGGGGACTTTCAGCACACTGTGCTCTTTAATCACCATAGACCTGTATGTGCAGCTTTGACCTGACCTGCTGCAAATCACAGTCCTTATGGATCTTGGTGAAGGGACAAGAAGACATCTTTCCTGTATACCAGATGTCACCCCTAGATGCTTCTGTAAGAATATGAAAGCATGGGTCCACAGAGAGACTTCTATAAGGATGCTACTAACAGCATCTTCATAATATCCCAAGCTGGAAATGTTGAAAAGTCCAGCATTTGGAGAACATGCAAACAAATTCGGGCTATTCAGACAATGCATATACTCCTTAGCAATAAAAAGAAGCCAGTTGGCACTCACTGTGAGTTGATTGCAAAGTCGTTCTGTGGAGGGATGGGAACTCGACAGTAAAGAACATGTTGGGAAATCTTATTTATAAAGCACTTAAAAATCAACCTAAATTAAGTCATCCTTGAAGAATGGCTGCCTTGATGGGTAGCGGGAAGAGAGAACATAGAAAGCCTTCAAAGGCTTATGCTTATGGTCTGTGTCTCAATAAGATTTTTTATTATAAAAATAATGCAATTAATTAGCAGGATTCATCAAAGGGTATACTTAGGATTTGTGCCTTTCACTATAAATTTTATCTTAAATAAGAACTGCAAAAGACATTTGAACATGGCCACACGTTCAAATACTCAAGTGGGAATAAACTAAATGAATGTAGGTTTTCTCCATAGTGCTCTCCACTTCCTCCTGATTCCTCACTGAGGAAACTTTCAGTTCACTGCTTGAGGCATTCCAAGACTTTTCTACCATGGCATTTGAAATTCCTCCTCAAGGGCCCAGCAGCTGAGTGAGGCTTGCCTCTAATCCCAATATTCAGGAGGCAGAGGCAAGCAGATCTCTGTGAGTTCAAGTCCAGCATGGCCTATCTATACAGCAGGCTCCAGACCAGCCAGGGCTATACAGTGAGACCCTGTCAAAAAAAAAAAAAAAAAGACAAATGACAAATTCTTCAGTCTCCCCTCATTGCCTAATTTCAATGTTACTTCTGATTGTTTGGGAATGCGTGGAGCCATATCCCACTTTCAGCCGACTCGTTTACTGCTTACCAATGGTGTATGTTCTGAGAAATGTGTTGTTAGACTCCTCTGTCACTGTGCAGCCACCAATGTACTTACAGACTAAGTCAACTGCAACCCCACACAGCAATACCGTCTTACGAGACCACTCTAACACGTGTGGTCAGTCACTGTCATGGCCACTATTACATAGTTCCTGACTGTTCCAAAATATGTACCACTCTTTACCGCTCTCGGAACAAACTGCCAAACGTCCAGTAACTTCAAACAACACAAGTTTATCTAACAATTATGTAAGATATCTGATATGGGCCTCACCAGGCTGAAGTCCAGATGTCCACAGCCCTTCGTCCATTCCTAGAGGAGAACCTATTTCCTTGCCTTTTCCAGCTTCTCAAGGTCACCCACGTTCCTTGGTCTCTTCCTGTGTCCTCAGACGTCATCCTTCTGACTACTACTCCAGTCATTTCCTCTCTTTGCATTTGAGAAAAGTTCCTCACTTTTTATGTTTGTTTGTTTGTTTTGTTTTGTTTTGAGGCAGGGTGTAGCCCTGACTCTCCTGAAACTCACTCTGTAGACCAGGCTGGCCTCAGACTTAGAGATCTGCCTGCCCCTGCCTCCTAAGAGCTGGAATTAAAAGCATGCACCACCATCCAAAGAAGGTTCCCCACTTCTTCAGAGCCATAAGATCAGAGTGATCACTCCTACACCAACAGTCAAAGACAATTGCCACCCCCATCAAGGTCCCTAGCTTAATTATGTGCATAGAATGTCTTTGTCATTAAGATAACAGGTTCCAAGGGCAAGGGGGAGGTCACCACAGTCTACCCCATTGTCACAACAATAACAATAATATCCTAGCGGTAAATAACTTGTCAGAAACATCAAAAGCACATGAACTCTCGTTTGTTTCCTTACTTCTCCTCCCCTTGGGTTTTCCTACAGCAGTGTTGTCTCCAGTCTCCACGGGATCTAGGAAACAATGAACGGCAATGAGGGAAGAGACAATGAAGAGAAGTCACAAGTCTTGGGACCGATCACACTGCAAAGGCCCTCATCAACGTTCCAACTGTCATTCCTTTCCTCTTTCTAAAGAACCCAAGGCTACTGAACTGAGAACTAGGAATCCAGGGAGGGCCCTGGTCATTTTGGTCCCCCACCCCCAACGTGACATTTTGAATCTTGACATATTTTTGCACAGATAAAATATGAATTTTGTAGGAAGTTTTCTGGGCAAGCTCTAATTAATTATTGGACATACTTGAGGAGTCTTGTTGGAAATACACACTGGGCTGAGAATAGTTGGCCTGAACTCTTTCCTCCTCACCAGCAGCAGGATCACACCCGACTGTGTCCTTCCTAGGGCCCTGACAAAGCAATGTCGTCCAGCTGCAGGCGATCCACCCGCTGTCTTAGGTAGCAGGGAAGAATGGGTGCAATTTAGCACATCAAGGGAGCAGTCAAGATAAGTGCCAGTTTTAAGAGTACATTTCTTGTACTTCATCCACATGTGATCAACTGACTCTATCCTCTTAAATGTGACTCTGTAAAGGTTTCTTGCTTCTCTCCAGCTCCCAACAGGCAAATGCAGAGAACTGGGTTCGGGGATGGACTAGACCACAAGCTGGAGCCTGTGGTACTCACTGAGCCATGCCTAACCCATGACCCTTGTGCAGGCTTATCTATTAGTTACCTGCTCGGCTGCTTCCCATTCTTGCTTCTGGGTCTTCTCGAATGTATGCTGACGAACACATGACACAGGAACAGGCCTCATTTCCACTTGTAGATTGCTCTACTCCTGGGCCAACATTGTGGGTGTTGGTTTGTTATTTAATTTAGCAATACTGGGGACCAAACTTGGCCTCACTTGTTCTAGGCAAACAGTCTACCACTGGACTACACCCTCACATGTCCTTTTATGCTTCCTTTTTTTGACATGGTACCAACTAATTTTCCTGGATGGCTTTGAACTCACTAGCTAGCCTTGAACTGTGGACTTCTATTGTGATCTTAAGCACCTGACAAATGATCTTTTTATATCTTTATTGATCTACCCCCTTTTCTTATTCCTCTAAAATATTTTTACATTCTCCCTTTGTCTGACTTTCAGTTCCTCTTTTTTATTTTTTCCTCTCCTGTCTCACCCCCTTTGTCAGAACTGCATCTGTGTGATGATTTTAGGGCATGGTCACCATGTCTATCATGGGACAGCAGGTTAGAAGCAAGCTCTCCTGACCTCTTTCATTATTCACTTGGTGATCTAGTGCTCTGGATAGTAATCCTAACCAAAAAAAAATTGCTGTCCGTGGATCCTGAGACAGACAACTAAGATCCCCACTGTTGTCTGACTACACAGCGAGCTAGATTCTGAAGGAAGAAACAAAAGAGGAGATATTTTCTGGGGAAACAAACAAAAAACAATAACAACTAAGAAACAAGCAAAACCTGCTCTAGCAATCACACCCAGGACCCAGTGGAGCGATTCTCTTTCCACCATGTACTTTATTTTTCATTTTTCCACCTTTAATTTGCTATATGTAGCTGTAAGTAAATTTTTAAAGTTCTTATCTTCTATGATGAAGACTAAAACTGTTCTTTGAAAATAGTAAAGGATAACTTTTGCTAGTTTTACCAGTTTCAAACCCATCCCAAATTAGCAAATGACTACCTAATCGTTAACCATGTTTCTGAAATCTAGCCAATCAGAGGCAGCAATACAAATTTGAAATTTAGCCAATCAGCAGCAGCCGTCTTCCAAATGTTTGGGTGATGGTCCCATAGCCGCCTGTGCTAAGCACTTCTGCTTTACAAAGTCTATAGCCCCTGAACTACCTGCTTCTCAAAGCTCCAGGTGAAGCAAGCTGTGGCCACATGCTTTGCACACAGTGTCTCCCAGTCCCACCATGGCCTTCGCTTAGCAAGCTTTCAGCTTCAGACATGGGAGTGATGATCTCTAGCTTCTAAGTACAGTGTTCTCACCAAGATCATCTGAACACGTGCTTCGAGTGCCCTGCGGGTGTGAAGTCTAGACTTCTTGTGCACAACTCAGATAGTGTTCCTGGACCACTGCCAAGTGACTCAGTCTCAACAGCAACTTGTTTCATTGTGTTCTTTTTTCTGAGTTATGTTAATTAAAGATACGTATGCAATTCGATGTAAAGAAATTGCTATCTTGATTTGTAGGTACAGCATTTAGCAAATATTCTCTCTGTGTTTATTCTTGCTTCATCAACTTTCTAAAAGTTTTTTCTTGTGTCTGTTTCTGATTCTCCCATTCTTTCTGAATATTGGAAAATAATGACCCCTCCCTTCAATAAAACAGATGGAAACAAAGGTCTAACAAGTCCTCAAGCCAAGTTGGTCTCAAAAGCTAACAAAGGTGGATCCAACAGGGGGTAGCCAAACTGTGCAAAGATTCTTGGTCCTACTCTGTCTTGGGACATTCACAAAGACACATAGTATCTGGGAAATAAGTCATTTTTCTCACTGTGTATGCAATTTTGAGTCAACTACTGTCATGTAATCAATCACATGTTTCTTTTTAGCCTCTATTTCTCTCAAGAACATCAGTATTCCACACATGACAACACACAGTTTACCGCTATAACCCAGCATCTTCTTTCCATTAATCATGGGGTTATTTTCTCAAAGCCACAATCTACCATGACAGAACTTGCACTTCCCTCTTGTACTCTCATAATGACTCTACCTCTTGCCCCTAATAAACGGCAAGGTTTCACTAATGATTCCACCTCACAATGGGGGGACTTCACATGTGTGTCAAGTAGCTCTATAAAACAAGAGAGGAGGTCTCCAGTGTTCCCATGACCCCATCAGTAGCTGTCAGTCCAGACCATTCTCTGGGGAACATTGCTTTCTTTGACAAAACCCTTCAACCTTGAGGTTGCAATCTTTCCACAAAGGAACTCCAGGTTAAGTGAACACAGACATCTTTCAGAGGTCCTGAAAGATTCGCCTGCACATGTCTCTGTACAATTGGCCTGAGTCCTCAGCCTCTGACTAGGTGTGATACAGGCCCTCATCCCTTCCCAAAGTGCCTTGCCTAATCACGGTAGTCTCTCTGTCTACAAGGCTCGTTCCTGTCTTAGTCCATTCATGGTCTACTTTTGTTTGTTGGCCCCTGTAATGTTGCTTGAGAAGATCAGTGAGTTATCCAGACATTAATTTTCTATGGGGTGCCTTGAGCTCTCTGGTGGTAAGTAGAATTCTAAGATGGTTCTCTAAGAGCTCCTTCCATAATCCTGGAAACTATGAACATGATGAGATGTTACTCCTGTGCTTAGCTTAGGTCATGTGGCAGAGCTGGCCTTAAGAGAGGGCAGGCCTCAGGGTAGGCCTGGTTTAATCAAATGAACCCTTTACAAGCAGGGAAGCTTTTTCCAGCTGGCAGCAAAACAGGAAATCAGAGACTGGAAGTGTGAAGAAGGTTCCAGAGCCTCCTGCTCCCTTCAAGATGGAGGGTGACTCCTGTCTGAGAATGTCAGTAGGTCTGGGGAACTGACTGATCCATGGCAACAATCAGTACCAAAGCCATGATCTCAGTGCTACAGCCACCAGGAGCCTTGCTTACCTGCTTCGGGTCTCAGTGGTGATGGGGGTAAGTCATCCTGGGGCTCTTGTCCATCAAACATTTGTTCACAAGAACTACTTCCTTCTGTAGAAAAGAATGAGACTCAGCAGACTCAGATGGCCAAGGGAAATCACAGCAGGAAAGCCATCTGAGACAACCAGGAAGGTCCAGCTGGCTTGGTGTCTCCTAAAATGAATGTCTCTGTTTGGGGACTCTGAAATGGAAGCTGACATGACTCCTTCTCTGTCGCCAGAGACAGAAGATTGGCCACCTATCTGTTCCCTCTCTGAACAGCTCATTCCCCTTTGTTTCTGACCCTTGTTGCTGCCTCTATGATTTCTTCTCTCTGAGACTGTAAAGAACAGGCTGGGGGGGGGCACTTTCTCTCTCACAAATTCACTAGCTGACTGGCAAATGAAGGCTCACTCACCTCCTCCACTGCATTGTGGGAGGCTAGGCACCTCCTCTGCCTGCTCATCATTCATTTGGGAATTTCCAGGACTACAGGATGCTGAAGAGAAACAAGGATACAACAAACCATGCAGAGGGACCTCAGTTTGCTCAGGCAGAACCAGGAAGTTTGGGGAATATAAGAAAATAAGGAGTACAAGGCAATAAAATGACAACATGGGCCATGTAACACAAATAGTGAGAAGAACGAGGCACTGTCTTTCCCCAGTAATTACTACTTCAACATGAATAAAGAATCCACATATTCTACCCCTAAGAATCAGGTTATTCCAAACAGGAGTCACAAGTATTTCTTGCTGTTTCCCACAAAAGGCAAAGGATCCAAGATGAACCAGGGAATCAAAGTAACTACGAAAGTTTTATACAAACTATTCTCTTGAAGAACAAGAGAGGCAGATAGGACGTTGGAAACTTTAGGGAGGAAAATGAACTCAATCCTTATGACAGCAGGAAGTTGTTGAACTAAAGAGGAGAGTACGGGATGCCAAGTGCATGTCTGAATGTCTTGTTGTATTGGAGAAAATGAGTTTGATGGAACAAGATTGAATGAGAAAAGGCATCTGAGACTAAGAGCTGTTTCTGTAGTCCTAAGGTAAAAACAAAAGATCTGAGGTGTGTTGGGGGGCACTGGAAAGAAGGCTCAGTAATTAAGAGTGCCTGCTGCTCTTCCAGGAGACTCAGGTTCGATTCCCAGTTCAGATCTAAGGGATCTGACACCTTCTGACCTCTTTGGACAACAATCAAGTATGTGGTGTGGATAGATAGATAGATAGATAGATACATAGATAGATAGATAGATGTTAGATGAAAGCAAAACACTCATACATATAAATTAAAATAAGAGAAAGATTTGATTTGGTTTTTCTGTTGGGAAAGAAAAAATGGACAGGGCTCAGGGAAAGACTGGAAGACTGGTTTACATTGGGGAGGGGCAGTCATTAACAACCCTGTTTGAGGATGGAGAAATAGTATCCCACGCTGAAACAGAGACACCAGCAGAGGAGGAAGGTCCACTGTCATTACAGATATCATGTGCAACTTTGCAAGTGTCTCACACTGAAGGTCTTGAAAAACATCTGGATAAAGGAGTCTCTGAGAGAGCTGTAAGAAGATATTCAGGCCTGCAGATGAGGAAGCTGACAGGCAAGTCTGGGGCTTTCAGTTTGGGGGTCATTAACTTACAGATGGAGCAGATAAGAATGTCTGGGAGAAACTGATTGCCCTGGTATGTTTTCCAATACCATTTTAAAAGTTGGGGACATCACAATCTGAAAACTCACAGCCAATGTATTCACTTCAGGCCAGAAGTTAGTTTTGGCTAGTAACTCAGTCCCTTCAATGTCTCAATCTGTTTTCTCTCTTCCCTGAAGACAATTTTTTTGCTCTCAATTTTTTTCTCAACAATTTTATTGTTATTACTATTGTTGTTGTTGTTGTTGTTGTTGTGTTTATTTGGGGATGGGAGAGTATCTTACATACCATGACACATACGTCGCGGAGATCACAAAGACAACTTATAGGAATCAGCTCTCTCCTTCCTTCATGTGAGTCCCAAGGATTGAACTCAGATCATCAAGCTTGATTTTTAATTCATTCTCCTTATCTTTTCTCTGTGTGTAGGGCTGATGACTCTCATATACTATCTAGTAGCATCTCCCCTTTACATAATTTTCTCCACATTTTAAACTCTGCACCTTGTTTCATGATTGAGATTAGCTCTTTCCCTCCCTGTTCTCATTTCTCTAGCTCAGTCTGTTCTCTTTAGTTAGCTTGCTGTTTCTGATTTTTGCAATTCAAAATTTAATCTAAACATTCCATTTCTGCCATTCCTGTACATTGTTTCATCATCCTTTTATGTCACCAAAAGGCTTTGTTCACTGTGGACAAAGGAGGAGATTCCCTTGCCAAGTCCTCTTCAAAAGTCTTCCCCAGAGTTTTCTCAATTTCAATTGTACCCTCATGTGCACAATAGCTCAACCAAGGGAAAGTAGGTTAAGGTGATCAGTCCCCCTCAGCAGTGTACCCCAAAGGGTGATATTAGGATTCCATATCTATTTAGGTAAAACTGGCAGTCACTCAGAGCTCCAGTTTTGATGGCTCCATCTAGGGTTCTCAACTTCCCTCTCTTGGTGTATGGTCTGCACTCAAGAAAATCTCAACCAGCCTGAATTTAGATTTCTATACTGCTTGTGTCTCCTGAAAAAAATGCAAAAACTGAACATCTGGCCATCTGTGAGGAGGGTGGGAGAGAAGAAAAGAATGGATGGTTGAAAGGATGGATAAGTGGATAGATGGGTGGATAGATGGGTGGATCCATTGTCAGGTGGATGGCTGTATTGGTATGTGGGTGAGTGAATGATGAATGAATGGATAGATGCATAGACTGGCAGTAGATGAACAGCTAGATGGTTGTACATGAGTGAGTGGATTCATGGATGATGGACTGGTGGACAAGAAAGGGAGTAAAAGGAAGGGAGGTTCTTCTCTGTGATGGCGGAAATAAAGGTACTTAGAGAACAGGTCGTGGAAATCTGTATCACCTTCTGTACTTCTGATATTCCTCCTGCAACCATTTGGAAAGAAGGTTCCTGGGTCATTGAAGAGAGAAAAAAAAACATGAATGACAGTTGGTAATGGTCTGAATACATACCTGATATAAATAGGTTGGACTCTGACAAAGTATCAAGTCGCTGCCTAAGAGTGAGCATGTCTGCACCTCCAAGATTTGCCAACCTCTTTGGTCAGCTCACCTGGCCCCATCTCCAACACCATCTTCTCACATTGCTCTCTCTACACTGTGCATCTATTTATGGAGCTTATTGATTTGATTTTCTCTTGCTAATTGCTGCCATATCTTTCCATTTCTGTCTTTTTCCTCTATATACAAGGTTTTACCTCTTCTCCAATCATCCATTTATTTTTATACCCACTTCCATTACATTTCTCCTAATGCCCCATTTCATTGTTCCTATATGATCTCTAGCAAGTATGTTTAAATTTTTCCCTTTCTTATCAAACTCCATCCTGAGACTACATTCCTGTAACACATGATAATATTTTACTCCAGAATGGACATTATAAGACAGACATCACATAGGCTGATATGACCAGTGACTTGATCGCTGGGATCTACAGTGTCAACGAAATAAAGAACTCACCTTATGGCACATTTCTCAGAAATTCATCACCATTGTTAAGTGACACATGACTATATATAAAACCAGATTGATTTTGATAAACTCAAGTCTGCTCAGGAATCTCCTGACCCTGCTACTAATCTTCATTTTTATGACTTTGTACTCTTTAATTACCCAGGAGCACATCTATTAAGAACTCACCCTTGGGCTGGAGAGATAGCTCAGAGGTTAAGAGCACTGGCTGTTCTTCCAAAGGTCCTGAGTTCAATTCCCAGCAACCACATGGTGGCTCACAACCATCTATAATGAGATCTGGCGCCCTCTTCTGGCCTGCAGGGACACATTGCAGACAGAGCACTGTATGCATAATAAATAAACAACTCTTTAAAAAAAAAAAAAGAACTCACCCTTCTTCCCTTTTTGTCTCCCACTGGGGACAGCGACCACAAGCTGAACAAATGCGTGTGTGTGTGTGTGTGTGTGTGTGTGTGTGTGTGTGTGTGTGTGTGTATGGAGGTGTGTGTGTGTGTGTGTGTGTGTGTGTGTGTGTGTGTGTGTGTGTACCTCTTGGGAATGGTGAGGAGAGAAGGGTAAAGACAAGAAAACAGTATCAGGGAGATAATTTGTAATCTAAAAACATAATCACCTTCCCTAACAAATCCTGGCAGTCTGGGCCTCTCTTCAACATCTCTTCCATTCATCCTCTGAGGAGCCCTGTGACTGTTGGAAACTGAAGAGAAACATGACAATGACCAATCAGATGTGATAAGGCAGAAACCTCCAAGCACTCTTTCTGAGTTTTGGCACTCAGCACACAGGTAAATTACTTCACTTCATCTGAGACACCCCCACCCACCCAGAGCCTTGCTATGTCTCTTTTCTCTCTGCTCACCCCTATTACTTGCTTCTCATCTTTGGTCCCCGATGCTGTTCCTCTACAATACAAAGCATCGCACATGCTTCAGTCCTTTTCTTCCTTGTTGACTCAATGCTTTTTAGCACATCCTACTGCATCTCTGAACTTCCTTTGGCTCTAGAGTGCTTATCTCCATGTGACAGGCTCCAGTTCTCTGTGTGTTTTTCCTTTGTATCAGGTTTGTACACTCCTCAGGTCCCCGAGGTCTCCCATGAGAACTCTGTTCAGTGATCCTGGCCACCCAGAACTTCTGCGAGTCTCACACAACATCACCACAGTGTGTCCTGAGGGATGCTAGTCCTTTGCTCCTGCTTGACTTTGGCCTGACAAAGTTACATCTATGCATCTACTTTACATATAAAATGGAATGAAGCAGAATTTGTCCCTCTTAATTTGTAAGCTTGTGGAGATAAATGAATCGATCTGCAGAAACACCTTGAATAACCACTCAAAGTTAAAAAAAAAATTTGGCAAGCTATAACCAGCCTGCTCAAGGCTTGAATGGGTGCTGAACCTCGGCTGGGTTGCTGATTCCTTGCAAAGTAGGTAATAGAAGTAGACATGAACCAGTGAGAAGGGGGAAAAAGCAATCAGGAATCTCAATTGTGAGCCAAGCTACATCTCACAGTTATACATCCCAGTGCACACTGGACTCCGGTTTCTGTGCAACCTGCTAGCCCTTCCGGTATCCTGTAAAGATAGAGACAGACAGGCAGTCGGGAGGTAGCAATCATGGTTTGTATCTCTTCAAAATTGTCAGAGGACAGTGAAAACCAATTTCAGATTAGAACAAAGGCAGAAAACATTTTACATGTGCACAGCTATGACAGAAGGGCAGAGGGTTCTGGAGGAGAAAGACAGTTTTAGAGAGACAGAATGGAGGGAGGGATGGAGAGAAGGAGGGAGGGGGAAAATGCCAGCATCTTTCAAGGATGCAGGAAAGAAGAAAAAGGGAGGAATGTAGGGAGAGAGGGAAATAGAGAAATAGAGAGACTTGCTTGAACTGAGTCAGGGAAGACATTCTGGTTACAGAGAAGTACAGTCCTGAAGAGGAAGCAGTGCTCCCCTAGGCAGGATGGGTGGGTGAAATGAAAGCCTGCTTTTTAAAATCTAACATGGGAAGTGGCTGCCAGTGACCCCTAGGTGGCAAGTGAGGAGTGAAACACCAACTCCGGACCTTCAGAGCTGCATTTCAAGGTGACCAAGTGATACAGATGGAGAGACCTGACCCAGGGGACATGAGGGGAAAAGGAAAAGAAACCCAAGAAACATAGAAACATCCTTCACAGTAAGTCTGATGAGGAAGAACCTTCTGGAAAGGAAAGTCCTTTAGAGGAAGGGGAGCTGGAAAGGTGAGGCCACAGGGGACCAGCGGGAGCTACAGAGGCTGCTCTCTGCCCACCTGATGACTTCACATTTATGCAACACGCCAGCCTCTTGGTTCTAAACGTCCACCCTCTTTTCACACTCTAAGTTGACACGCGCTGCCCTCTCTGGTGCCTGGGCCCAAGCTGGGCTTCCCTTGTGATTTCTCTATTCTTCAAAGAAGGAAGTTGATGTAGGACTCTACCGAATGATACATTTTCTGATACAAGGAACATATTTTTATTGTTGGATATGTCTGCAGTATCAGAGAAACCACTCCTTTCTAAGGAAACTCACCATTCATAGTGTGTTTTACAGCAAGAAACTGTGTCACTTGGCCTATGTGTAAGCTCCTGACTACATGGGCCACGTGTGTTTCCTACATTCCCCCTGTGCTTGGCATGCCATAGTCCCTCAGTAAACTATATGTCAACTGTCAATGAAAAAAAAATGAATGAGTGAATGAATAAGTGAACGAAATTGTCTTGAATTCCATGAAGCAGGTGAGAGCTACAGTTACCATCTAGGAAGCTTCTCAGAGTCTCCTTTAAGTCTGGATAAGCCTTCAGATGCATTTTGCTGAATATCACTTCCAGAAGCGACAGGCTAAATTTGTTCTGTAGGTCACTGAGGATGTCATACACCAATCTGCCCACCGGGACCAGGTTTTGACAACTTTCTTGAGTATCCTTAAAAATATTGAATGAAGAATTATGTACAATGGATTTATGGACTATAAGAGGCTTAGACTGGTTCAAACACCATTTGATTTCCTGTGAAGTGTCTGAGTTTTGCATACATCAGGGGACATTTTACATGTCCTCCCTGTAATAACAGACCCTTGCTTATCTGAGAACGTCTCTGATGTTGACACACAGTTGACAGGAAAGAGTAGTTCTGAAGAATGGTGGTGTGTCTGCAAGGGCCCGGCCAAGATGCTGCACTGTTGCCCTAACAGGCCATGAGAGGCTGTCTGGGGACCAGACAGTAACTCCCTGGAAACTGACCTGGTCTGCAGGGCTCAAGGCAACAAAGTGAGCATCCTGGCCACAGGGCAAAGACAACGCACAAAGGAGAGAGGACTTGTCTTCTTTATCTCCAGGAGACATTCTAGGGGCTAAGTGGTGCCTGAAGAACAGGAACAATTTGGACAGACAGAAGTGAGCATGATTTCCAGTTCTATTCTCATGCAACCCAATTGCCTGTGACTTTCACAACTGTCAGGCTCCAGGATTTGGAATAAGTAGGCTTTGTAAGGAAGCACTGCTTGGACGTGTCCACTCACATTCTAGTTTCTTTTGTTGCATTGCACAAGGAAACCTGAGGTGCTCTGTCCTTTAGTGCATTCTCACTTCCTATACCATCCGCTGTCACCATGTACCTCAGCCCCGGTTACAGCAGAGATGGATACGAATGTTTCCTGTGATGTCGGCTTCTCCTCTCACTTTTGACTTCCAAGAAGTAAAGGTCCCTCCTCCCTGGAGGCCCATCAGCCTGTTGGCTACACCCAGAGGTTCAGCATAATACAGTCTGGGGCAGGCTTACTGTCAGGGCTGAGTTCTTTCTCCTCACTTACCTGAAACTTCTGCTCAGAGATGAAGCCGCGGTCTCGGAGGCTCATAAGGAAAGGAAACGACTTTGTGATGGCGCTGGCAATTTCTGCCTTATTTTCTTTGAAGTGCTTGAACATGCGCTGATATTCGGCCGACTCCTCTTTGCTCTGGTCTTCTGTGGTTGCCCTAAGGGATAGATTCCATGGAGAAGTAGAAACTGGTTTACAAGAGGTTACCAATGGCTGGATAATTTCTGGCATGAAGGATGGTCCACTAAAAGAAAAAATTTGAAGTAAAAATTGAAACTTTAAACATTTAAAATAGTGATGCAATTTGTGACACTTTGGGTTTTGTTTGTTTGAGATAGGGTATCACCTGTAATCTGACTTGCCTAGAACTTGCTAGCTAGCCTTAGAGATTCATCTGCCTCTGACTCCTGAGTGCTGAGATTCAAATCATGCTCAACATGATGATTTTGATTGTCAACCTGACACATTCTAAAATCATCTAGGATTGTATGAGCCTTAATAAAGGATTGTCTAGATTAAGGTGGTCTATGGGTATGTCTATCCAGGGTTTCTTCAGTATGCTAATTGATAAGGGAAGATCCAGCCCACTGTGGGCAGCACCAATTCCTAGGTAGGGGATCCTGGGAAGCATTAAGTGTAGGGAACAAGTTGAGCACTGACAGGCATACTTGCATTCATGTCCCTCTGCTCTTGACTGTGGATATGACCAGCTGCTTCAAGTTCCTGCCTAGACTTCCCTGCAATGATGGACTGTCACCCAGACCCAGGAGCTAATAAGTTCTTCTCCCCCAAGATGCTTTATGTCAGGGTATGTTATCGCAGCAACAGAAATAAAACTGGAAGACAACCTCTAGACTGTTGGGTCAAAGGAAATGTCAAAACAACAATAGTAAACAAAAACAACCGCACACCCTCTTCTTCCAGTTCATGTGTGAAAAAACTGGTAAGTAGTTGATCCAGGACTGAGAAAACATTCTGCCCGCACACACGCTCTGTGGCTTATCCTCCATTGCTCCACATGCTTTCTTCTCTCCTCCTTGTTCCCCACCTCCCTGCAGTGATGGGGGGCTCTCTAGCTGCTCAGAACCAGCACTTATTAACTGTGCTGCCCTCTGCTACCGTGCCTGACATCTCAGGGGGCAGCTGCTCCCTGCCAGAGGCAGAGTCCAGGGAGAGGATTCTCTAGGGAAGGAAGGCCCAGAATCCCAGGGAGACATGGGAGCTGTTTGTTCATGTTGTCCACTCCATTCTGGTGGACAAATGGAAACAAATTATGATGTACGGTACAATGACAGAAGCAAGAGGGCTGGGCATAGTCCAAGTGCCTGTAGTCACAGTACCCTGGAAGCTGAAGCAGGAGGACCAGCATGGCCTACATAGCAATTTACTGTCTCTTAATTTTACTTAGTATTAGTACTGTTATAGTATTAGCACATGTAGCGGTCAGAGGACAACTTTGTGGAAGTTGGTTCTCTCTTTTCACTCTTTCATGAGTTCTGGGCATCAAACTCAGGTTGTCTGGCTTGCCTGGGAAGCTCCTTTACCCACTGAGGCACTTACCTAGTGATTTCAAGGCTGGCCTGGGCTATATAAAAAGACCCTGTCTCAAATAATGGGGAAAAAAAAAAGATCAATACCAGCAAATTTCTACCACAAAACAAATGGCAGCATGGCTGGTGACAAGGGTCCAAGGGTACCAGTGTTTGCCCTCGGGTATAATGACCTGAGTTCAGAAACGCACAGGGTCAAAGGAGAGAGACGGCTCCTGCTAGTGGGGGAGGGGCGAGTAAAAATGGGACACACGCGTGTGAAGATGCCACGATGAGACCGTTATTTTGTATGCTAACCTAAAAATTAATTAAAAATAGAACTAAAAAAATTAAAATAGGGCACTTCTTTCTTTTTGCTTTTTGCTTACTTTAAAATTTTATAATTTTTTTGAAAATTTCATACATGAATACTGTATTTACCTCATTTCTACTCCTCTCTTTTCCTCTCAAGTCCCCCATGCTTTCCTTCCCCACGCCCCTCAAATACCTTCTTTAATTATTATTACATGTATATGTATACAAACACAGAGATAGAGACAGAGGGATGACAGACAGACAGACAGATAGATAGATAGATAGATAGATAGATAGATAGATAGATAGATAGATAGATAGACAGATAGGTAGATAGGACAGACAGACAGACAGATAGAATCTGCTGAGTTCATTTAGTGTTGCTCCTATGCATAGTGTTTAGGGCTGAGCATTAGGGACTGGGTAACCTAACTCTGTTATCCAGTTATCCCTGGAGAATACTGACTGATTCTCCGTTTCTCAGCAGCCATTAATTAATTGCCTATGGCTCTTCATCTGGAGGTGGGGCCTTGTGAGATGCGCCGCATCTACACGGGCACGTCAGCTGGTGCTGTCACTGAAATACAGCTTTTTTTTTAAATGCCACCTAAATGCTAAATAATTGAGAATGGAGACTCTCAGGGTACAGTCTGAGGAGCCCTGACATTGCTCAGGGCTTTTTCCGATGTCTCTGAGGACGAACTATCTATTCTCAGACTAATACTGAGATACCGTGTGCCCCGATCTCTCTCCTCCTCCCAAAAATGTTCAGTGGGTTCTCCGAGGCTCCCCGGGCTGTGCCGTCACAGCAGATTGAACACGGAGGTAAGCAGGGCAGTCTGGTGACTCTGCCTGAGCAGGAGAGTAAAGGCATCTGCAAGAAGGTAAAGCAAGATTACATCCTCGCCTTTATTTTCATTTTAGAAAATATTTTCCATAAAAATATGTTACTTGTGATAATAATAAATCCATTGCTACTACTTTTAAGGACAAATATTCTAAATGTCTGAAGTGTTAATTTATAATTAATGGTAAATGTCATTAGATTTAACCCAAAAAGCTAGCTTTGGAGGTTCTCCATAAGTTTTAAGGGAAAAAAAAAGGGGGGTGGGGGTATGTGATTACGCACACCTTTATTTCCAGCACTTCGGAGGCAGAGGCAGAAAGATCATCATGAATTCAAGGCCAGCCTGGTCTACATAGTGAATTCCAGGCTAGTCAGGGCTATACAAGAAACAAACACAAAGATATGAAGTTACTTGATACCAAAAAAACTTGAGAAGTATTGTTTCAAAAAGAACCTATATTCAACACATAATAATATAAAAAAACTATACAATAATTTTTATCTTAAACTTAAGGAGGTCTTGTGTGTGTGTGTGTGTGTGTGTGTGTGTGGATGTGTGGATGTGCCTGGTGTGAGGGGACCAGTCACTCTCACATCTTCTTTTTTGAGACAATGTCTCTCACTGACCTGAATATCATTCATTCAGCCAGATTAGCTGGCCAGTGAGCTCCAGGGATCCAACTGTGTCCGTTCTGCTAACTCTGGAGTTAAGAACACACACACACCAGGGCGTCCAGCTTTTAAGTGGGTTCTAGAGAGCTGAGCTCAGCTCCTCATACATGAACTGGAGTGAAAACTGGAGTTAGAGCTGAATTATTTCACAGAAATAATTTAAACAGTTCAGTCTCACACTTGATGCTGCGACTCAACTAGAGACATGCAGCAAATTCATCAGAAACCCAAGTGTGCCCAGGTGTCAAAACTAACTACAAATGCCACAAAATAATGAGCAGTGGGGGGAAAACCCACATTGTTTAGCAAGAACAAGAGACACAGATGTAAAAGTTTCTTCAAAAATCATTTCCAAGAAGATCCCCAGAATCAATCTCTAGGACTGCAAAAAAAAAAAAAAAGAAAAAAAAA
>CABHPH010081454.1:0-46783 GCA_902168325.1 Peromyscus nudipes | reverse complement strand
CCTGCCTCTGCCTCCTGAGTGCTGGGATTAAAGGCATGCGCCACCACCGCCCCCAGCATGTTTTTAAGTGTAGGCCTGTCAGGTTCACCTTAGGAACCACATTGTGATCTCAAATACTTTTCTTAGCAGCCCTTTGAAGATGGTCACTTCGGAGCTCACAGAACTCTGTATCCTGTTATAAAGTTAGTGAGTTACAACTTTCCTTTGATACGTCCACATCCATGGTGTCCCATGTGTGCTTACCTTTTTCCTGGATGCCTCTCTGTTAACCGTCCATCTTCATGTTTAAAATATGTTTCAATACAAACTGATCTCTGCTTTATATTAGCTTGTCCTGAAGTTCTTTTCTGCATCAAAGTCACATTTCCAGTTTCAACTGAGTGAAGTCCCCAGTCCTTCCAGCCATTGCTGGTTGGTAGCCTGGAACAATAGCCCTGCCTCCACCTCTGCAGACACTTTCCTATTGCTGCTATTGGAAATTGTCACAAACTTGATGGCTTAAAACAACAATAATTTGTTATCATATAGTCCTGAAGCTTAGAAATCTAAAACCAGGGTATGATCCCCATGTTACTTCTTAAGGTTGGACAGGGAGACTTATTATACACAGTACTTTCCCTGGCAACTCTTGTGTATGTCCAGTGGAGTCATTTTGCCAAGTTTACATGGTATGTGCCTAAACTAGCATTTCCCAAACAACCCCCTCCCCCCACCCCACCCCCAACATCAACCTGTAAGACAGAGTTGTGGGAAAGCATGTGTCCATGTTTGGTGTTCTAGTTACTTTTCTGTTACTATGATAAAATACTCTGACCAAGGGGAACTTGGGGAAGGAATGGGCTTATTTGACTTACACTTCCAGGTCACAGTCTGTCATTGAGGGACGTCAAGGCAAGAACTTGACATTAAAAGCAGGCACCGTGGAGGAATGCCTCTTACTGGCTCACAGGCTGAAATTTAACTGGCTTTCTTATACAGCTCAGGGCCACCTGCCCAGGGAATGATGCCACCCACAGTGGACTGGGCACTCCTGTATCAATTAACCATCGGGACAGTACTCTCACAGACATGCCCACAGGCCACTCTGATTTAGGCAGTTCCTCAGTCTAGGGGTTTTCTCTCCAACAACTCTAGGCTGTGACAAAGCTAATGGAGATGCTCAGTGAGGTGACACAGTTGTGAACCCCCCTGAAACTGACCACCCCAAACGGTGGTCAGCAGGTCAGAATCCACTAGGGGCAAAGTTCTGGGAAATCCCACTGTGAGGAAGTCTGGGAGGCCATTCAAGAAATGCAAAGCATGTGTAGTGCTGGCAGGGATCAGTTATGGAGATCTGAACGTAACTCTTACTCCATGCTGTGCTTCACACATAGTAAACTTCCAACCTCAGACGGTCCATTCACAGCCCTGAGATTGTCCCCTGAAGAGCCCCGTGTCCTCTGCCACCCTCAGCCTAGCCTCTTCTTTTTCTTCTTCTTTTTTTTTTTTTTTTTTTTTTTCGAGACAGGGTTTCTCTGTGTAGCTTTGCGCCTTTCCTGGAACTCACTCTGTAGCCCAGGCTGGCCTCGAACTCACAGAGATCCGCCTGCCTCTGCCTCCTGAGTGCTGGGATTAAAGGCGTGCGCCACCACCGCCCAGCTGCCTAGCCCCTTCTTAAAGCTTTAATCCTGTTCTTCCATTGTGCCCGCCAGTGCGTGACTCAGGCCTGACTCAGATTGGAGGTTCCACTAGGAACCAATGAGTGAATAACGACATAAATTGAATAACTGATACTATCTCCTCTTCTACTCCTTTCTTTGTTCTTCCTCCTAACATGTGAGATATACAGTCTTTCAATTAATAAATAAGTCATAGTACTGGGATTACAAAATGAACACTATATAATGTCAAGCTTCCGTGAACTCATGGTCCACCTAAGGAAACATGCTTTTTAAAAGGGGATTCGGGACCTGAAAAAAACGGCTTGGCAGTTAAGAGAGTGTATTACTCTTGTGGAGAACCCAAATTCTGTTCCCAGCACCAATATTGGTGGCTCACAAGCTCCTGTGACTACAGACCCAGTAGATCTTCTGCCCTCTTCTGGTCTCCATGGGCACTGCACCCATGTGTACAGACTCACATACATACACATCACTTAAAATAAAATATTTTTTAAAAAAATTTTAAGGAAAATGAGGCAGATGATCATGCTGTCCATCCCATTCTCCTTCTTACCTTCTTTCTTGGTAACAGAAACCTGGTTTTGTGCTCAGCTGAAATGTTTTAATTTTTATACCCTTCTTTACAGACACGAATTATTAGTTAGGCCTACGATATGTAGACAGAAGTTGTGCAGGACTACTAGGAAATCAACTCCAGTAGTGGTCTACTGGCTGCCTCGAGCTTTATTCCTGCCTACAGCATGGATTTGGTTGCTGTAATGATCCAAGAGTCTTGTGGCATCATATAAGCTCAATGTCCTGCTAAAGAAGACAACAGAAGGAGGCAAAGAAGAGCAAATCTAAGAACCCCAAACTACTTACCTTCGGATTTCTTTTCTGTGGGAGAGAAGTGGCAGGTCTCCTGTTATTAGCCAAACTGCCAACTGATACAGCAGCTAATTACAATACGATAATGTTAGGGGTGTAAGAAGAATAGGCAGTTTAGAAGGATGGATTGTTCCCTGGAGGAGGGAAGGTGGAAAGAACTTCCTAGAGAACCTAACTGGAAAGCTGAGTGGTGATCAAGGGGCTTTAGATCTGATGCTCTGTGAATGCTTGAGGTGATGCAGAGGAGTCTGGGAGGATAGGTGGTTGCCTAAAAATTTCCTGGTTTTGATTTAGAAGAATAGTTTGCTATTAAGCATAGGGAAATATGGAAGGCTTTGAAATTTGAGGAAGTATTAATAATACCCTTATAGGGTCTTGTATAGCCTCAGCTGTGTTGCTAAGGGTGACAATGGATGTCTGGTCCTTCAGACCCCTCCTCCCAAGTGCTGGGGATGCAAATGTGTCATGTGCCAGGCTTTGTGTGACACTGAGGCCCAGGCCCAGGGTTTTGTGCACATTAGGTCAGCACTCTAGCTGGGGCAACAGTTGTAAATTTTTGCCTTCATGTATGTTTTCCTGCTTTGAGAAGAAAATAATAGTTTTTCTTGTATTAATTTTACTAATTCAAATGCTCGGTCACTTTGTTCAGAATGTATAAATGGGGACATTTAGAGGTCCTCAGTCCTCAGCCAGAATTGCCATGCCTTCCACTTGGCCACTGTTGTGAGTTTAGAAGGAAAAGAAATCACACCTCCTTCCCTTGTCAGTATATGTGTGTTAAACAAGTAATGGCGGCATCTTCCCAGGCCTAGTGAAAGTCTTCTTCATGTGCTGAAAGCCTGCAGCAACCTATGAATGCTCTGGTGTGTTTAACCAATGAAAAAGTCTTTGGAGAAAAACCAACAGTCCTCATACATAGGACTTTAAAATTGAAGAAGAGTTTCTTCTTAAAAATTAAAGTTCAGTGCTGGACGTGATGGCAAACGCCTTTGATCCCAGCACTCAGGAGGCTGAGGAGGCAGAGCTCTAAGAATTCAAGGCCAGCCTGGTCTATATAGTGAGTTCTTGGCCAGCCAGGGATACATAGTAAGACCCTTCTCAAAATAACTTTTTAGTTACTAAATTACAACAGCTTTAATGACCCCCCCATAATAGGACAGCAAGATAACAGTCAATGTATTTTGCCAAGCAATAAAGTACAACATGGAAAAAAATAAAGCATAAGCTACAAATAGAAACTGTAACAGCTTAAACCAAAAAGAATCTGTTCAAATATATTCAGAAATGGAATTTAAAATATTGGGCCCTTCCTTAGACGAAGGTTACTTAAAAGGATAATCCCACAAAATTAAAGTCTTGATCCTTTCATTGTGAGCTGGAGAATGGATTTGGGTAGTTGAGATTAAGATGGGGGATTCTACCAGAGCCTGTTTTAGGGTTAGAACATTGTGGGAAACAGTAAAAGAGGGACCAGATGTTTAGGAACAAATCTGGGCTGTGCAGCGTTCTTTCCAGCCAGATGCCACTCTTGAATCTCCCTACACCTCTGCAATACTGTAATTGAGTTTCGTAATGATGACCCTGGTGTGACTTCTGAGTCACAGCAGGAAGATTGAATTACGTTCTGCTTTGCCTTCGTGTATTTAATTATAGTTTTATTAGTTGCAAGCAAGGAAATCCGATCTGTCTCATAGCACTGCTAGACTGACCAGAGGCTCCTCGTCAGAAGTCCAGCCGTCACCATCAGCCAAGTTTACAGTCCATGGAGGGAAAAACTGGAAAGCCAGGACAGCGCAACAGTTACTAAAGTGTGGGGATTATCATGACAAGAGTCGTTACCAGAACATAATGTCAGCGTCCTGCCACATTTTAAGAGAATTGTCACAGGTGTGCTCATGACTAATAAATAGCAGGTAGCGATTCCTTTAATAACTACAACGCCTCGTGTGTTGTCATGAGGAACAACAGGAGTATATTTAAACACACACTTTAAATGCACATGTTTCATGTGCACTCACTCAGACACAGACACATGGATAAAAGTTTTAAAATCCTTAATCAAGGGAGATCTAGAAGGTGACAGTAAACAGTTGACTGGGAAGAAGGGCTGCAGGGATCTGTGGGAAGCACCCCCTGGAGCATGTGCTGCACTGCTGTGGCATCACTATCCGGATGCTCCTAAGTGAGGAGATGTTTTCATCACAGAAAGTGACTGAAGTTTTCTATTTCGGTACATCCTGTGCTTAGCCTTTTCCCAAATGCTTGCACATCCTTATACCAGTGCTTTGATCCGTGCTGGGGTGGGCTTTCAGTGATGCAGATGCTTTTGAGTCATCCATGCTCCTGTAAGTAACCCCAATAAAAGTTCAGTGGCTCTCCAGGTTGGACTTTGGTGCAGTTGTTACTTTGGTCTGCCATGGGTTCCCTTTCTGGGGTGAGTAGACCTGTGTGTTGTGTCTCCTCAGAAGCCTCTCACATAGCAGTGAGACATTCAGCCAAACATACAGGGATAGGATATGGGGGGTGGCAGTGGGGAGTAGGGGGTGGGGTGGGGTTTAGGTAAGGCTTTAAGACAGCCCCGTCCTAGGCATATAACACTCAGAGCTGTTGATTCTATTGTGTATTCTCTACTTCCTTCTGTGGCTTCACTCTTGTAATTTACTTCTCCGGACAGAGTGGGTAAGTTTCTTGTATCTGAAATGGTGGAACCAGAGGTATTTGTGTTTCCTATTTCAGATTTGTGGAAATCTGTAATATTCTCATGTGCATAATGACATATCTTCTGGGTGGGACCCACATACTAACCCAAAGCTCATTGGCTTCATATACCATGTCTATACAGAGCCTGGAGATTAACTTAGACGGTACTGGGAACAACTTTAAACAGGACATGGACTGTGTAACTGAAAAATCAGAAAACATCATTTGTAAAATCACATTGACCTTAGGGAGCTCCGGACTTAGGGTCTTCATGGATTGAAGATTCTTGGATTAGGGATGCTCGATCTGTGTTAGTTTCTGAGCATTGTTTCCCCACAGTATCATTATCTTGTGAGTTCTGTAGGTCACTGGAGCTTTACAACAAATGAACGAACAGAGTTGAAACTCTAAGACAGAGTAGCCTCATGTTGCTTGTTGCCATCGGCAATAAAAATGGGAAACTGGAGCTGGAGAAGACGGCTCAGAGGTGAGGAGAACTTGCTGCTTTTGCAGAGGCCTGGATTTGATTCTCAGCTCTGGCAAGACAGCTCACACCAGTCTGTACTCCAGTCCCAGGGAATCCGACACCCTCTTCTTGGCCACCGCGGGCCATGCGTACATGTGGTGTATATAATACATTCAGGCAAACACTCATTCGTATGAAATAAATAATCTTTCTTTAAAAAAAAAAAACGGGGAAACTCACCCTCTTACAGGTCATGAGAGCATAGGAAGCAGAAGCAGAGCAGAGTATTGCTTGACTCTCTCCAGAAACCAGTCAGTTCTGTCCAGCGGACTTTCCAGAGGAAGCCAAGCAGAGGAAGCACTTTTCCTCTCAAGGCAAAGATTTTTTCACTTTTGCCTTTAAAATCTTTGCTACTGGATATTCTCTGGGGACATCGTAGTTCAAACAAAACCACTATTTGTTAGGATGCAAGTGTTAGAGGTCACAGAAAGAGTAAGATGAGTTCTTCCCTCCTTCTCTTTTGTGACAAGAAAGCAATATCAACCAGGCTATGGAAATCCCTGGAGGTGAGATGGGATCCTGACCAGCCACCACATTACACAGATGAAAATAATGGGGTAAGAGGTAGTTTTTAGGAAAGTTCTGTAAGTTAAAAAAAAAATAAGATAAGATTCAACACTAGAGCTGAAATTTCAGGCTTGACTATTGGCAACACTGAAGCCTGAGGCTACCCAGAAGAAAAGCAAGGAGACCAAGGGTTGTGCTGGTCAAGGCAGAGGGTTTTCACTGAGGTATTTCTGGGACACTGGAGTTGAAAAGGGGAAGTTTGTTTTGCACATAGGCATTTTCCTCCATGAACTCATGGGCACATTTGGGATGTATTTTAGACCCAGTGTATGATTAATATGGATGAATAAAACATAAACCTCTTGATGTGAAGGGAAACAGATTGCACTTGAGCCCCTAACTTGCTAGCACAAACAGTTATGTAGATAGAAGAGAGTATGAATGAGGAGGGCAGGTGGGCTCAGAAGAGCTTGGAAAGCTGTGGGGACTGGACTGTCGCCCCTCTGGAGGACGGACATCCTACTGTTCTTTTCTGTTATTCCAACCTACTTCCCGATAGCCAGAGGGGTGCTATAAGAGATGCCTGAGTTAGAATTTTGTCTAAATAGACAAAAAGTAAATTTATGAATATTTCAGAGCTCTCTCCAGAAACTCAAGCCTGAACAAGATGGGCATCAAAAGGACAGAATATCTGAGGATGAAAACTTCTGGCATCTGAGGATGTTGTTTGTCACTTTTTATCCCTTCATCTCTCCCAGCTACCCAAAGCCCATCCTTGAAGGAAGATGAAATGCCAGGAACGGCTCCAATCAGGTTGGAAAGTGCATACTTACCCTGGTAGCTCCAGTGCCAACTTTGAGCAATTTGATCTGTTTGGACCTCAGTTTCTGCAAATATAACAGAATGATGGAAATGAACATTACCAACAGGGTAGTTGAAGAATTAACTGCTTCACTCAGTATATGCTCTCTAGGCATGCGTATTAGTCACTTCTCATTCCTGTAACCAAATACCTGACATTAAGCAATGTTAGGGAGGGAGGGTCTAATTTGGCTCCCAGTGTGAGGGAATAGAGCCCATCCTAGCAAAGAAGTATGGCGACAGGAATGTAAGGCAGCTGCTCACATGTCTTCTGAAGTCAGGAAGCAGAGAGAAAGCTGACAGCTCATACTTGAAAAGTTTTTGCACCCCGATAAGCCTCTCCAGTGATGCAGCAATCCAAATCAGACCAAATTAGAAAAAGCCCCAGTTTAATGGGTAAAGTGTTCCTGGGTGATTCTCAGGCCCCCTAGAGAGGAGACGGGGACGAGAGCCCAAAAAACCACATGTCTGTTTTCTGGGGTGCAGTTTAAATACCCTGTGGGAATGGTCTTGAGTATCTCTGGGGAAGGAGCCATGTTTGGTGGGGCTTTCTGAGGGGCAGGGTCTGGGCAGAGAGGTGGGGCTTCCACCAGAACATTCCAGACTCTTTGGGTGTATGGGTGCCAGGATGCCAGGGACTGAGGTGGAGCTTCCACCGGAACAATACTCAGCTCACTTCTTTGTTCTAATTCAGGGGAGGACCCCAGCTTATGGGAGGGTGCAGCTTCCATTCAGGGTGGATCTTCATCCTCAATCAGTTCTCCCTGGAAGCATCCTCACAGAAGCACACAGAGGTCTGTCTCCCAGGTGGTTCCAAATCAGTCAAGCTGGCCATGAAAATGAACATCACAGCATGTTAGCAGCTGTCCTCAGTCCATCGACTGTAACCAGTGGCTTCTGGTGGAAAGCTGGTGCTTCCGTTGGGTGCTATCCCTTATTAAGTGGTGACACGAGGGGTCCGGGGTAAGACCAGAAACCAAACATCTTAGTTAGGACCAGGGGAAGAGGAGACTCGGTGCCCTGGTTATGATTCACAGGGGCGCAGCAGCAGCAGATGTCTGTCAGTCTCCTCTCTCCACTCTCATCCTCCTCCCATGCCGTATCTGCTGTGGATATCGCTCTGTATAAATAAAATGCTGATTGGCTAGTAGCCAGGCAGGAAGTATAGGCGGGACAAGCAGAGAAGAGAATTCTGGGAACAGGAAGGCTGAGTCAGGAGATGCTGCCAGCCGCCGCCATGAGTACCAACATGTAAGATACTGGTAAGCCACGAGCCATGTGGCAAGGTATAGATTTATAGAAATGGGTTCATTTAAGATGTAAGAACTAGATAGCTAGAAGCCTGAGCCATTAGGCCAAACAGTTTAAATAATATAAAAGTTTGTGTGTTCATTTTGTAAGTGGGCTGCGGGACTGCCAGGTCTTGGAGGGAGCTGAAACACTTCTTTCTGCACGTGCTTGTTTGGGGTTTTGCTTTTTCTTTTTTGTTCATTTCAATGAGAAGTGAAAAACCAGCTAGCTAGTTCTGTAGTATGCCCTCATCATTATTGTAAAAACGAGTGCTTTGTGCACAATCTTAGCAGAGATGCCTCCACACTGTTGGGAGTGACAGTTTTGTATGGCCGGACAGTTGCTAGACAAGGATCAGGTGGGAGGGTCTCTGTGTTAACTGGCAAGACCTGTTTCTCCTTGTGTTGGGTTGGCTGTGGGGGTCACATCATATGGGGAAACTTTAAAAGTCATACTGAAAATTAAAAAAATATTTAGAGTTGGTATATGTATGCAAAGGAGCACAGTAAAACTGCTGGCATGATGGCTCCGTTATTGGGGTAGGTTTTTATTGTTCACAAGAGAGAGAAAATATCCAGAGGCATCTGGAAGAGTCTAGAGCAGAGAGGAGTAGGCTGGATATGGCCAGGGCTATCTGCAAGAGAGCATAGTGGGAGAGAACAATGGAAACAGTGAGATGGCAGGAGACAGAGAACAGAGAAGAGAGGAGGGAGACAGAGAGGGGGGCGGGGAGAGAGAGAGAGAGAGAGAGAGAGAGAGAGAGAGAGAGAGAGAGAGAGAGAAGCGAAAGGAGCTGGGTTATAAGGAGGATAGGTAGCTGGGGGAGGGGAAGGCCAGGAGGCTAGAGTGGACTTTGAAATGTATGCTGTTTAACGAGTACTTGTGAGAGGGACTGGGGGAGTCTGCAGGCAAGCAGAAGTAAGAGAATGACTCCCGTTAGCAGATGCGAAATTGTTTTGCAAGTTCCTAAGGAATGCTGACTTTTACCCAACCACCATAAATCCTTCTATAGTCAGGTACAGGCATATACATGATGCACATGCATATATATGCAGGCAAAACACTCATACACATAAAAATTAAAAAATAAAAACTTTAAAAACCCTTCTTTACTAGTGTTCTCTCTTTCTTTCTCACTTAATTTACACAACTGTTATGCTCTGTCTTGCTGACTTCTGTCTCTTTGCAAAATGATGTTGCAATAGCTCAAATAAGAGACCCTTCGTGGAGAATCTGGAGTTGTCATAGTATTCCTTTTAGAGCGTGTGTGATTAAGTGGTTTACAACCAATGGGAGAGTTCATATGTGTTTTCACAAGTAAAGGAATCTCTGTTCCACTCTCGGCTTTAGAGGCGGGCTGTCCCTGACCATGACGGTGCTTTATGGTTTTTCGTGCACAGTTAGACAGAGCTCAGTTTTGAAAGCAACTGGAGGCCATTTCTGAGGAGGCCAACTGTCATATCTCTGTGACTACAGAAGGCTCAACTGTCAAGAGAGAAACCAGAGTCTGCTGCAGCCAGACTCACAGAGAACAGCCCTCTGTAGTTCAGTACTTAAGGCAGGACTCATTCCCCCCAAGCTGCTCCCATGAAGCTTTTCCCTCAAGAACAGGCATCTCCAGAAGCCATGTTGAAAGCAGTGGGGGAACCACCCAGCAAACTGGAGCAAAACCACAAGAAGAAGGGTGTGAATGTATGTTTGGAAGACGCAAAGACATTTGCTACATTTGTTGGGACTCTGGAAGAGGGAGCTTTATTTCCTCTAAACTGATTTTATAAACCACTACAGTGAGAGTTCTTAAGGTTTGAGGTATTTCCCTTTCCTTAATGGTTGTCTCTGAATGTCTGGGAGCTGATTGAAAAATGAAAGCGGTCTCAGTCTCTCCAAATTGCTCTCCCTGGTGGCCATTCCCTCTCCACACCCCTCACATGCTGCCTCTCCCAATCTGGACCCCTCAGTGTAGGCAGTAATCAAATTCCCTGTGGTCCCTCCCCGACCAGGAAGAGCTCAGTTCCGCAGCTCCCATCTTATCCTGGGAGAGATCATTCACATCAGTCTTGGCTCCCTTTCTCCATTCTCAACTTGATCTTCTTTTGTCTTCCTTCACATGGACACCTAGGAAAGGCAGAGGGCAGATGGGATGACCTTCCAGTTCCTTTGCTTTTCAATCCCTCCTCCATGGTTCCCCAACTCCACTTGTTACACACGGATAAGAAGCAACCACATTAAAAGAAACAAAACCAAACAAAAGCCTTTGGTAAGTTCGTTCACGAATACAATGTACATTTAGATCTTATCTACCTACTGTATGCTTTCCCTTCAACTCCACTGCACATGTCCTGCTCTCCCCTTCATGTCCCTCTGAGTCCAATCAGTGCTGCCTGGGTGAAGGACCATCTGCTGGAGCATGGGGGACCCACCAGGAGCCACACAGTTGAAGAAAACTGACTCTCCCTCCTCCAGCAGCCACAACTGCCAATGGCTGCTCAGCTAGGGTGCGGCTTCATGAGCCTGTTTCCCCTCCTCCGTGGAGTGTTGACTGGCTTGATGCTGTGCATGTGTGTGTCGACAACCACAGCTACTGTGATCCACAAGGGCAACAGCCTTGTCTAGAAAGCAGTACTTCACAACAATCTCCCTCACCTCCGTCTCTCACAATCTTCCAGCCCCCTCCTGTGATGATCCCTGAGCCTTGGGGAGGGGCTGGGGTGATATAGATATAACTTCATGGCAGAGATCTCCATGGCCACTTCTCTGCACTTTGACCAGTTGTGAGTCTGCATAAACCGCCATTGGCCCATAAGAAGCTCCTCTGATGAGGGGTGAAGGGATACGCTGCCCCATGGGCATAAGGATAACTAGTTAGAAGGCAGGCGGATATAGAAGCAACAACATTTGACTTGTGATCCACCTTATTATGGAAGGTGCCATAGGTTTTGGTGTTTTTGAACTGAAGAGCTCAGCTGTCTGAAAATTCACTCTGTACGTTGTTTATTTCCTCTCCACAGCCTTCTGTGCCTTCTCTAATTGCCACCTATTAAAAATACAGTACAAATGATTTCTACTTAACAGCTCTTCCATTTGGTGCACTGAAGGACAACATCATCTTTTACTTTGCTGTGAGGATAAACCACATTAGGTAAACGAGCCCGTTTGAAATAACTTTGGAACCCGGCCAGTTTTCTATGAGAAAATGAATTCCCAGCTTTTAGAATATGGTTCATTTTAAGTTGGCTATTTCCTCTGAGCTTTTGGTAACCAAAATCTTTTGATGTGGTGACATTAAGTCAGAGAGGCCTGCCTCAGGTTTTACATTGCCTAATATTTTCATTGTGGAAATAAACGGAGTGGTTTGTTTCTTGTATCTCATTGTGTTGGCACAGCTTCCCAGGTACTTGGCAATGTGCAGGTTGGTTATTGATTGTTTCCCGTAGTCAAGCAATGTATGGACGCCGCAGCTTCCCATTCTGTCTGTCCTCTGTTGTATGGACACAGAAAGCTATCTTCTGGCCTGGTGTGGTCACTAGAATCAGAGTGATTTGAAGAGCTTGTGCCTCATCTTTGTAAGAGCAAAGCCCTGGCCAGGAGCTCATTGTGTCAGTCAGCTCTCATGGGAACTGACCACCAGAGTCAGCCTAGAAGCCAGCTGTGGACAAGCAGAGATACTGCCAGCCTGGGTCTTCACTGACTGAAGCTGCCACAGTACCTATCTGGGGCTGTTACCAAGGAGACAAATAAACTTCATTGTTTAGAAGATGTTCTGCTTTTAATCAATACATAATAATTACCCACATTCGTGGGGTATTGTGTGACATTTTAATACACAAATATAATATGCAATGACCAAATTGGTGTAATACCATATGTAATGCCTCAAACATTTATCATTTCTTTGTGGTGAGACATTCTGTTATTCTCATCTAGCTTTTGTGAGATACACAATGAATCACTATTAACCCAAGTCAAACTACTGTGCTTAGAACACCGAGACCTACCATTCCTCTTCTCTGATGAACAAGCATCTCCCTGGCCCCTTGCCACTATCCTTCCCACTCTCTGCTGAGACCTATTTCACTCTCTAGTTTGATGAGATCACTATTTTAGTGCTCACACGTGGGTGACATCATGTGATACTTGTTTGACTTTGTGTTCTTTGAGCCACTGACTTTTGGGGCACTCTTACAGAACCTTGGCCAATGCACACTGCTACTATAAAAGTAGTTTATGAAATATTCTGTTGCAATAAGAATTGTGGGGGTATTGTGTTCCCCAAAATATTGTGCACCCTAATAAACTTATCTGGGGTCAGAGAACAGAACAGCCACAATATTAAACATGAGGATAGGCAGTGGTAGCACATGCCTTTAATCCTAGCATTCCAGAGGCAGAAATCCATGTGTTCAAGGATACAGCCAGGCCTGGTGACACATGCCTTTAATCCCAAGAAGTGAGCCTTTAATCCCAGGGAGTGATGGCAGAAACAGAAAGATACATAAGGCGTGGAGACCAGAAACTAGAAGCATTTGGTTGGTTAAGCATTTTGGCTGGTTAAGCTTTCAGGCTTCTAGCAGCGGTTCAGCTGAGACCCATTTTGGATGAGGACTCAGAAGCTTCCAGTCTGAGGAAACAGGATCACCTGAGGAACTGGCAAGGTGAGGTAGCTGTGGCTTGTTCTGCTTCTCTGACCTTCCAGCATTCACCCCAATAACTGGCCTCAGGTTTGATTTTATTAGTAAGACTCTTTAAGATTCCTGCTACAAAGAATGGTCAAACTATATCAGCAAAAATCAGTTTTCAGAAAACAGAACTCCAGAGGATGGGAGAGGGTCCCCTGTCTCTAATTCTCAGAGATTAAGAGTTTATTGTTTTTCCAGAGGACTTGAGTTCAGTCCCCAACACCCATGTCAAGTGGCTCACAATGTAACTCCAAGTTCCCGGTGATCTAACACCCCATCCTGGCCACACGTGGCCTTTGTTCACACGGATACACACATATACACAAATAAAAACAAATCTAAGAACAATTTAAAAAATCTTAAAAAAGAAAGAAAGAAAAAGAAAACAGAACCCTGGATATATCCAACTACTTTGCCTTGGTTCTGGTAATGATTTTTCTCTAAACATTTAAAACTAATTTAAGGTTGTATTCAAACAAAAGCATATTTGCCAGAGCCAGCCATATTTCCCAAAGAGATGGAATTTGCAGGATAATCTCTTTTGCCATTCATCATGCCTCTGAAAGGACACTAAACACACCTCAGAATCCATGTCTTGACTACGACAGCCCATGAGAATCCCGTTTTAATTAGGGCCACATTCTACTTAGGATAAAATGCACCCTCAAGAAACAGTACTCATTCTGGGTCACTATTGATGGAGTAACAAAAGACACAGAAAGCAAGGTTAATTCTGCTGAGTTTAAGAAGTTAAACTGTAGGACTAGCAAGATAGCTCAGCTGGTAAAGGACTTACGGCACAAGGCTGATGACCTGAGTTCAATAGGCAGAACCTACAGTGGAAGAAGAGAAACCCCTCCCTAAGGCTGTCCTCTGACCTCCACACACACACCATGGCATGCACACACACAAGCACACATACATGTGCATGCACACACATGCCATGGCATGCACCTATGCAAGCACACATGCATGTGCATGCACATGGGCAAACATGGTGATAATAAATAAAGTCAACTTTAAAATTAAAACAGAAAGAAATCTCATAATGGTTATTTTTAAAATCAAGTATAGATTGGAACAAAGGTAAATTTGTGATTTTGTTTATGCTCACACCTAGTCCTAGCTAATGGTACTTCTTAGAAATAGCTGAATAGTTTCCTTGTATAATTATTGGTTTGCTTTGCTTTTCTCATGCATCAGAGTAACATAGTTGATGATTCCTATGAAGGCTTTAGACAAGAGCAAGGCCCTGTAACAAATGAGAGCTAAAATGCACGGCACCAAGTTGGCCCAGGATCAAAAGTAAGCATGCAGGCTCGGGCGAGTGAGGGTAGACCTTGTTCTCATAGCTCTGTGCACCAAGAAGGGAGGGGCACAGAGAAATCTGTCTTTCATATGCTCAAAAAACCAAGTGAGTACTAGAATGTTCTTAATGGAACTCTGGATTCCAAATGAGTTCTAAGGACTACATTTATGTGGATAAAATAAACACCAACTACAGAAAAATAATTCTTCATATACTGTGCGGCAATTCATCTTGCTTTTTAATTTGTTTTGCGTTTGTTTATTTTATATGTATACATGCATGTGAGGCCATCAGAGGACAACTTGCAGGTCTAAGTTTTCTCCTTCCACCATGTGAAGGTTGTTAGGAATTCAGGTTGTTAGGCTTAGTGGCAAGTGCCTTAACCATCACCAGCCCTTGTTTTAAAATAAATGAAAAAATAAAAAATTATAGGTGCATATACATAGACATACATATATGAACTCCCAGGCATCCTCCTGTCTCCACTTCCCATCTGGCTGTAAGAATGCTGGGATTTCACATGTAAGCTACAGTATTGGGTTTTACATCAGTCTGGGGATCTGAACTCAGCTCCTAATGCCTGCATGACAAGCATGTCTATGCATTGAGCCGTCAGCCCTGCCCTGCAGCTTGTTTTAACTCTGTCTTTCTGCATCAGCATGACTGTGGTAGGTATCTGAACATTGTACGTATAAAGATTTCGGCTTCGACCCAGTGCTGACATTCTGGCTCCAGCGTACAGCTTCACCGAGGATCAGCTACAAAGCCAGCCCGGAGCGGCAAGAGAGCATGCTTGAAGCTTATTCTCAGCAGTCTGGAAAATAGAGCTTGAATGTTGGATTCAACTACTGTTCTCTCCAAATACCAAGCTAGGCATCAGCGCCTTGCCTGAAAAGGATGTTTGTACTTGTTTCCCCCAAATCCGCACTAGGTAAAATCTGTACCTTTAGGAAATTTCACTAAACACAACCCTTTATTTTAACTTGAAAATGGGGCCAATCCTGAAGAGGAAACAAAGACTCAGCAGAGAGACAGGGATGGGCGTCTGAGGAACACATGCCGCAGGCACACTCTGAGAACATGCTTGGCACCTCCTGAGAGCCAAGCTGGCCTGACACACATTTTGACCAAGAGCTGAGAGAGATTTTTTATACTTTAAGATTTTTTTAATCCAGAGAATAATAGTTTGTGATACATGAAAATTGTATGAAATTCAAATGACTTGTATTTATAAATAGAGTTTCTCAGGGGTATGCAAATTTACTCGTCTCTTTTACATGGTGACAGAATTTTGCAGTTCTGACAGTGACTTAAACACTGGCTATCTGTCTGTTATTGAAAAGGTTTGCCAGTCTTTTCTCTAGACTATCTCAGGTAAAAAGTGTATACAGCAGGCAGCTAGAATTTGGAGTTTGTAAGTGCACCTGGTAGGAGTTACTTCTGACAAGCTGGTAAGGGGGGCGGGGGGTGGGGGGTCCCCTTAAGGAGACAGGAAAGGCACAATGAGGAAATGTAAGTCTCCCACAAGCCAAGCAAGGAGAGGGCCCAAGATGAGTGCCGAGTATAGGAGGGTACCAGAGACTGGTAAACAGCGCAAGCATTAGGCTACGGTGTGTGACAGCCACAAGTTACTGGCTGCCTTCGAGAATGTTTCTGTGAGACAGTGGAGGGTTGCTGTTCACAAGAAGCTCACCACCAGCCAGGGGCGGTCTTAAAGAATGGCCAGTGTGCTGGGTGTCCACTTGTGACCCAGCTCTGGACAGTAGGACAGGAAGATAAGGAATTCAAGGCCAGCCTCAGTCGCACCACAAGATTAAAAGACAACTTGAGTTTGTTGGAATCCTGTCTCAGAACAAACAGGGGAGAGGACCCTGGTTTAGTTCCCAACACTCACAGTGGCCCATAACCATCTGTAACTCCAGTCCCAGGGGATCTTGTGTTTTCATCTGACCTCCCCAGGCACCAGGCATGCAGGTGATGCAGACAAACATGGAGGCAAAACACTTAGGAAATAAATCTTAAAAATGCAAACAAACATGCACCCATGGAGCTTACTCTGGGGCGTTGCAAAGCCCGGGCAGTAGGCCTTTTTCTTATTGTCCTGTTTTCACAGCAGAGTGTGGCGGGTGTTCATAGTAAAAGCCTCCGTGGGGGAGCAGAATGTGTCAGGGAAGGGAGTGGAGGGGGCCGATGGAGAGTAAGTCGATTAAGAAGGAATCCAGTTCCCCCTGAAGCAGCAGAAAAAAGAAAAGGGTGAAGCTGCACAGAGCACATGAGGGAGGGTTGGACCGGAAGTGGCAAAGTCCTGTGCATGGAATAAAGACGCTAAGAGGGCAATGGGGCTTAGGGGAGTGCTACCCCGAGACTGACACTTGAGAAGCCACAGACCAGCCTCTAGAGCAGGAGTCCTCAGCCTGCCCAATGCTGAGACCCTTTAACACAGTTCCTCATGTGGCGATGACCCCCAACCATAAAGTTATTTCTTTGCAACTTTATAACTGTAATTTTGCTATGGCTATAAATCGCAATGTACATATCTGTGTTTTCCGATGGTCTTAGGGGACCCCCGTGAAAGGGTCGTTTGCCCCCCTGACACACACACACAAAGGGGTTGCAACCTACAGGTTGAGAACCACTGGTGTAGAGTCCACAAGAGCTACTGAAGGAGAGCTCCTGAAAGATTTGTTGAGTTTTACAGGAAACCAGTACCTGTGTGTGGGGGTGGGGAGAACTGAGGTGATTAAAGGACTTAACACAGAAGATGCAAGAAAAATTAAAGGAAGCCTGGGGCTTGAGAAGGTGGTCTTAACTTTTCCTGGAGCCTAGACTTGATGGAAATGTGATTAGTTAGATGAACGAGGATGCTGGGCTGGTTTTCTCCTTTGTTCCTTTAGTTCAGACAAAATCCTAGTTCCTTTCGTCAATCTTCTCTAGAAACAATCGCCGAGACACTCCCGGAGGTATGCCCCACTAATACCCCAGGTGTTCATTAATCCAATCAATTGTCGATCAGGATTAACCATCAGAAAGGAGAACGCTGTCATCCACCATCCAGCCTAAAATTTTCGAGCTTCAATATGATGAGGGACCAGTCTTCATGGTGGGTACCATGGAGACTGAGGATGCAGATCTAGGGATGTCGGAGAACAGACAAGTCACATCTGAGTTGTGGTCACTGGAGACGATCACAGAGGCAAGTCTTTGCCAGGGACTGGTACACTGAACCCGAGGGGCTGAGTTGAAACTGAGCAAACCTTTTGAATAGAGCTAAACAATGACTCATCTCACTGGCTTTAGTTCATTGCCTCCCTCTTCCCTCCCTCTCGGGGAAACAGATTAAATGCAGAATAGCTCTGAAACACTCCCTTGAGAACACGCCTCTGACCAACTCATAAAAACTAAATGCTTTTCATTACAACTTGGGTGAGTGACTTGTTCTGCCCTCCCCCTGTAGTGCCTCATCCTGAATGGCAGAGAGTGACATTGCCCCAAACAAGTCCCATTTGGTATTAGATCATAGTGGGACCATGAATGTCTACAAATTTTGTTGATTTGAAAATTAACTTTTACTGTTTAGAGAAAAATGGAGAGTAGTAAATAAATACTGAACTACATAGTTATCAGAACTATCTAGGCATTAGGTAACATTTATTGAAATATGAACAGATGGGAAAGATATATTGAGCAAATTAAATACAAATGTTTATATATTGGATTTATTTGACCTGATTAAAAAAAAAATCTTTGTTTTCCTCAGATTCTATTCCACTTTGTCTCCTGCCTCTCACCCCAGCCTCCTCACCACTACTGTCCCTAAATATTTGGTTCAGAGATTAGGCAAAAAATAGGAAGGAAAAATCCACATGTTCCAGAAAGCAACTAATTTCCTGATCTAGAATATCAACTCTCCCACCGAGAAACAATTTGGATGACAGTTTTAGGGTAATTGAGTCAACTGATGCTTTTCAAATAGTTAGAAAATAAGTACTATGAAAACCATGTTTTTTATTAGTGTGACCTATAGTGCCCTGTGATGAACTATTTCTATTTATCCACTAAGAACAAAATACTAAGACTTGCAGATCCTTGAGTGGCTTGTGCTGTACATGAGCTGCTTGGGTCGTAACAAAAACACCTGGTAAACTAAACCCAAACAAAATTACAAAGTTGCCAAGTTATCACTAAGTCACTTCATAATGAGGCAGTGATTAAAAACCTATACAAAAGAGATCCACAGACCCTCACTGTAGGACCTTTAAGGCCTCATAGTTACTCTTGGATGGAGAGGCGGGTAGCAGGGGCTGGAGGCATCGAGCAATTGAGGATGTGCCTAGTAGATGGGTTGGTCATCACAGCAGAGTCAAAGATAAACATCTGAGCAGACACAGTGAGCAAAGGCTCTGTGCGAAGTCCGAGTGCCCAGAGGGCTTGTGAACCTCAGATTGCTGGCTTCTGCCTCCAGAGTTCCTGACTCAGTGGATCTAGGGTGGGGATTGATAGTGTCGGTGTTTTTATCACTTGCCCCGAAGTCGCCAATGCTCCCGATTCCGTGAGTCACTCATTTGGGGCAATTTCTAGAGGTGGAAGGGTGAGTGAGAGAATGTTGAAGAGGTGAAGGGAGGAGGAGGAAGGCAACTGTCTAGCGACATTACTGTTGCGGTGATAAAACTCCCTGACAGGAAGTGACTTGGGAGAGAAAGGGCCTATTTTAGCTCACAGTTCCAGGTTACAGTCCGTCACTGTGGGGAAGTCAGGATGGCAGCTGGTCACATCCCAGCCACAGTCAAGATCAGAAAGAGAATGAAGGTACACATTCCCCCTTTTCATGCAGTTCAGGACCCAAATCCAGGGAAGATGCCTCCCAATGTTAGATAGAGCCTTCCCTCAATTAACATAATTAAGACACCTCCTACAGACATACCCAGAGGCGACCTGATTTGGAAAATCTCACTGAGACTCTTTCCAGATGATCCTAGACCGGGTCTTTACCGATTGAAACCAACCACCGCAGGAGCTTACTGGAAGGAGTTAAAGCAAGGAGTGAATGGTGGCGATAGAGGAACCACTAAGTTAAAATGGCAGAACGGGAGTCAACATTAACTAAACGATCAGATGCCAACCTCTGCGCTGGACACTCTGGTCTCGCCGGGTTGACAGAGTGCTACCACCCCAAAGAGAAAGGTGAAGTGCTGAAAAACGTGACAGATGGAGTGGAAATTAGGTCTGCATTTAGTAACATCCCAAGGTCAGCAGGTCAGAAAGAGTCCCCGAGTCATAAGCTGCTTACGAGAGAAACAAGGACTAAGACAGCTGGAGATGGAAACACGGTGCTGGTGGCTGATAGAGACTGGAGGGAAAACGTGGCTTGGGACGGCGACTATGAGCTTGTTAGTATTGCGACTCAGAAGGAGGCATACTTATCCTTCAGTTCTGGCCAGATGGACATAGGCCTTTTGCCACAGCATGTGGAAGAGACAACATGCATCTGTGCCTTGCTGTAGCTGTTTATCAAGCACACAAGGTTGAGCTCTACAGACGCTGTGAAGGGGTGAAGAGGCCAAGACCATTATATTGAAGTTTCCAAATAAAGTAGACACCCAGGACCAGAAATAAATGTACCCTCCTTGTGGTAGGTTAAAGCAGACTGTTTCCTTCTGAAGTACTCTGGCTTTGGATGGTTCTAGGAAGAAAGTCTATTGCAGGCTGAGGGGGAGGGGACAGCATTTTAAAAGTTAGAAAGTTAGCTGTGGTGGCAGACACCTGCAGTCTCTGCACTCAGGAAGCTGAGGCAGGAGGATTGCTCTCTCCAGACCAGGCTGGGACACATCAGGAGGCCCCTTCTAAGACAACAAGTCTTTGAAAAGACACAAGTCAAGCTTCTCTGCAAGGAAGATGGGAACAAAGGTGGGTCCTATGTTTGAGCATGGTGGCGTGAGGAACAAGCATCTGCTGCCTCTGTGACCAGCCCTTGGCATTGGTCTAGCAGAAGGATGGGTCAATATCCCAAGGAGAGGCTTCTTGGTGTAAATTTTATACATGATCTCCTGGTAACTCTGTTTAATTACGAACATTTTGTAGCAGAGGGCACAATGAGACATCCTTTCCTCTGTGTGTTATGAGCATGTATGTGTGTGCACATACATGAGTATAGGCCATAATCAACCTAGAGTGTTATTCCTCAGGGGCCACTGGCTTGCTTTTTTCCAGACAGGGTCTCCGACTGGGACCTGCACCCCACCTGGGAAAGCTAGGCTAGCTTGCATCAGGGAACCTGCTGCCTTGGCCTCCCTAGCTGAGATTGCAGGCACCTGCCACCGTGACTGCTGGGGCTGAACTCATGCTCTCCTGCTTCCAGGACAAGCACTTCACATTCCAGCCCCCTCCTAGCACATTCACTTTAATTTTTATAGGCTCATGTCTATTAATTCAGGCTCAGGTGGAAGGAAATTTAGATGCACTCAGAAAGGAAAACAAGAAAATCATTGTACTCAAACAGAACACGTGGTCAGCCTTGTATTTCTAATCGTCCCACTCAGGGTGCCACCAAAGGTTTGGGTTCCAGTCCCCCAAGTGGTCAGAGTCACTCAGCTCTAAAGACTCCATGATGGCACAGTTGCTCTCTGAGGAGCTCCGGGGCGTGCCAGCTCCCCTCATCACATGGTACATCGAGAGGTCACCTGCACAGCACAGTGGATGCTCTTTAAATTGGACTTTTGTTAAATGCCCCCGGGGGCACCTGTTAAAGCTGGCATTTTAATCCTGTGCTATTAACTATTGCCACTTCCATGTATTCAAGCCGAGTACTTTGTGCTTAGTTCCAGGGCCAAGAGATTTAATCCCAACTGGTAGAGTTTTATATTCATGTCACAAGTTTGTTATTTTGATATAGTTTAAGGGAAATGTTTAGTTCTGACATTCCTTCCCAGAAGCGCAGAAGTGAAACTCAACCTGCCACGAACTCAGCATGTGAAAGTGAGTGAGAATGGATATCTTTGTTATTTTTCCTGTTGCCAGGATGAAATGTCCTGACCAAAGCAACTGCAAGAGAGACAGGGTTTATTTTGGCTTTCAGTCCCAGGATACAGTCCACGATGGCGTTGAAGTCACAGAGGCGGGAATTTGAGGCAGCTGCTCGCATCAAATCCACAGTTAGGGAGAGGAATCCTCAGCTCAGCTGGCTCCTCCCTTTTACTCAGCCTGTGACCCAAACACAGGGAACGGCATGACCAACCTTTACCGTGGGTCTTCCTACCTCAATTAACCTAATCAAGACAGGCCCATACAGGCACAGCCAGCGGCTTGTATCCTACATGGTTCTCTTACCCATCACAGAAGGCACGCTCCCAGTCACCTAAATCTGCCCCCTAGACCTTACCTCCTAAAGCCCCACTACCTTCTCATGGCATAAAACTGAGGACCAAGCCTTATACATAGGAGACTTCTGGGGAAAGTCCAGATCTGACTGTGCCATTGCCATGTTTGCGAGACATTAGGACCTCTGAGAGTGAGATGTGATTGAAAAACATTATTTTATTTTATGTGTATGTGGTTTGCTTGTGTGTATCAGTTTGCACCTATAGAGGTCAGAAGAGGTCATCAGATTTCCTGGAATTGGAGTTAGGGACAGTTGTTAGTCCCTACATGGGTGCTGGGAACTGAACCCAGGTCCTCTGTAAGAGCAACAAGTACTCTCCAGCTTCAAGAATTCTTGAAAGAAATTTAAAAAGTGTATAATATGTATGGTTTTCTTTTGTGTGTGTATATGTTATGTGTGTGTGTTTGTGTGTGTGTGTGTGCACTATTGTGTCGAAGCATTTGATCCTCTGGATTCCCTGGCACTGGAGTTTCAGGCAGCTTTGAATCTAGGAACTGACCTCAGTTCTGGAAGCTCAGCCAGCACTCCTGACTGCTAAGCTATCTCTTCCTTCCCCATGAAGATCCTTTTGGTTCTTTTCAAAAGTGGATGCCTTCACCTCCACATCCCAACCTGCCACGCATCTGTGGAAGTCTGTGTACTACATTCTGATAACCTGGGCTGTGTGCCCTGTAGTAAGCACCTCTTGAAAAAGAGGTTTTGTTATTATACAAACAAGAAGTTAATAAATTAGCTGGCTCTGTTGCTTTTAATTATAGAGCTATTGGTATAGGACTGACTTGCAATGCTATGGGCTAAATATCCAATTACTGCCTGTGTGTAATTTGATTTTAATTATTCTGCCTCAGATGCAGGTAATAGCTTTATTCCGTTATTTTTCGTATAGGTTATGGTAGCAGAGCAACAAATGTGACCCTTCTGTAGTGTGAACCTAAGAACATCTGCTCCTGCAGGGAATGTATGAGTTACTTTCCTGTTGCCGTGATTAAACAGTGTGGTTAGGGCAACGCCTAGAAGGAAGGGATTATTGGGGCTTATGGTCCCAGGGGGACAGGAGTCCGTGAGCACCGTGGCAGAGAAGCCTGGTGGGCACGGCATGGGAGCACAGCTCAGACACACGTCTCCAACAGCAAGCAGGGACAAACTGGGGAGAACATCCAGGAATGGCTCAAGGCCTTGGAACCCCAAAGCTCCCCCTCCCGGCCCCAGTGATGCACCTCCTCCAGCGAGGCCATACCTCCTGTGCCCCCAAACAGTGCCAGAATTGGGGACCAACTGCTCACATGTCTGAGACTATGGGGGATACCTCATTCTGACTGCCACAGTAATTTTCTTTTTCTATTTTTTTCTTTTTGCCTATTTCCACAAAATCTTTATTACGTTTCTCTAGTATGCTGTGTTTTTATTTAAGGTGTGTGTGTGTGTGTGTGTGTGTGTGTGTGTGTGTGTGTGTGTGTGATGTATATGTATGTGAATATGTGCACCTATGTGTGGGCATGAGGAGCCCAGAGCAGGATGGAGGGTGTTTCCCTCTACGGCTCTCCACTGTATCCCCTGAGGCAGGGTCCCTCCCTGAACCAGTGACGACCTTGAAGCTCATCATTTCATACACACTAGCTGAGCTTTTAAGGTCTGCCCATCTCCTCTCCCAGTGCTGGGTCTGCAGGCACAATCAGCTTTGCCCTGCTCTTTGCTCTAGTGCCGGGGATTAGAACTCAGGTCCTGAGGTTTGCAAAGTAAGCGGCCTTACCCACTGAGCATCTCCCTAGTATTATAGTTGGCTGTTTTTTTTTAATTCCATGAAATATTTTTAAAACTGTCAATGCAAGGTTTACAAATGACCGATTAACATTACTTAAAAGTTTAGCATTTCCAAACACAGCAGCGGCGAGCATGCCTGAAACGTGAGAATATTACGTTCTGCATTTCTCTTGCTTGCTGCCTGATCAAGTCTGCTGGTTAGCTTTATAACTAATGTTTTTAATGATACCTACTGCTGCCAATTTCCTTGGAATGTCAAAACCTTCCCTCTCTAAATATCTTACAGAGATTTTATAAAAAACTATTCACATGGTTCTAATGATCATTTTTAAACCAAACTTCAGTTAGGTTCATTTTTCTCATCAAGTGATTGAATCTTCTTGGTGATATGAAGACACAAAGCCAGGAAAATATCATAACTGGTTTTGAGTTTATTTTTATTTTATTCGAACTGTACAGTTTTAAAATCATATTTCTAAAGTAAAACAACCCCCTTTACAGTTAAAATAAGGGGAGATGTTTTAAGACTAGGCAAATAAGGTCCTTAAACTTAAGTTTTTTTTAATCTATTGATAAGTTCCCTTTTTCCCATTTCCCTAAAATGTTTATTTATTGGGGCTGCAGAGATGTCTCCATGGTTAAGAGCCCTTGCTGCTCTGGCAGAGGACTAGGTTCAGTTCCCAGCACCTACATGGAGGCCACCAGCTAACTGTCTGTAACTCCAGTTCCAGGGAATGCTATGCCCTCTCTGGTCTCTGTGGCACCAGGCATGCAAGTGGTACACAGACATACATGTCAGCAAAACACCCACACACAAAAATGATGATAGTAGCACTTTATGTTTTTTTTAAACTTACGTGTATGCGTGTGCCTACATGAGTTTATGTACATCACATGCACACAGGTTGCTGTGGAGGCCAAAATGCACTGGATCCCTAGAAACGGAGTTAAATATGGTTATAAGCCATATCTACGTATCGTGCTTTGTCTATGCATTGACGTGGTCGCAGGCATGAGGACTCCTTTGTTTTCCCTTACGTGGTAGCTTGTTGGAACTGTCATTTGATGCACACGTGACCTGCTCTGCCCTTGGAAGTCCCTTGAAAAATGATCCATTTGTGTTATTTTCATATCTGATCTTTTGTTTTGAACAGTTCTTTGTTGTAACATACAATGTCTCACACTCTGTACATTTCCTGGCCCATTTCTTCACGCATCTACACTTCCTGCTACTATTATATGTATGCTGCACATGCATGTGTATACTTGTTTGCACATGTGTGGACATGCATGTATGTGGAGCACATTCACTGGTGTGCTCAAGCATGTGGAGGCCCGTTATTGATATCAGGGATCATCTTCTATCTTATTCAAGGAGGCAAGGTCTCTCAGTCAAACCCAGAGTTCTGTGATATGGCTATTGTTCCTGGCCACCTTATCTGGGGATTCTCTGTCTCCGCCGTTGGGGGCTGGAATTGCACAGGTCACCATGCCTGCCTGGCATTTAGTGAGTTCTGGGGTCTGAACTGTCCTCCCACTTGTGTGGAAAGTGCTTTGACCACTGAGCTATCTCCCTGGTCCTGTATCTATCCTTTTATCATAGAATGTTGCCAACAATGTGGCGAGAGCATGCGCTTAGTCCTACCTTTGTTTAGTTGTTTCTAGATCCTTTCAGAATAGGTAGGTAGATGTATGGATAGACAGACAGACAGACAGACAGACAAATGACAGATCAATGGGACATGAGGTCTCTATTTCTAGACCATCACTAAAGATACATGATAATTCAGGCCTATCCAATGAATATAAATAGGGACTAACAAAATTGATTTCTACATTTAAGAAAGAAGAGCAGCTGAAATATTCTTGTCCTGTATCCACATCTCATTTCAGCACTTAGCCAATGCAAAGAGTCGGGAGACGTTACACTTCCTTTCCACATGTAGCCTGCCTCCCCTCTACATTTCACAGTAAACAGCTCATGCTTGGCTTGGTGCAGTCATGTGGCAAGTTTTGAGCCACCTAGCATGGCTCTTGGCTACTGCTGTTAGCTAGTCCTGAAGGCCTAAGATATGCAGATGGTAACCTCAGGGTGGCTGGTCCATGTAACTGAAAAGCAAACCTACTGTTTGACATCTAATATTGAGTTTTACCATTTTAGATCAGAAACATACAGTGACTCCGAAAGTCTTGAGCACACAGTTCAGTGAGTTTCAACACTGCGCACACCTACAGCCTACATCTGTGGTGGTATTGTGTTCCCCAAAATATTGTGTATGCTAATAAACTTATCTGGGGTCAGAGAACAGTACAGCCACAATATTAAACATGAGGATAGGCAGTGGTAGCATACGCCTTTAATCCTAGCATTCCAGAGGCAGAAATTCATGTGTTCAAGGATACACCCAAGCATGGTGACCCACGCCTTTAATCCCAGAAAGTCAGCCTTTAATCCCAGGGAGTGGTGGTAGAAAGCAGAAAGGTATATAAGGCGTGAGGACCAGAAACTAGAGGCATTTGCCCTGGGGAGGCCTTTGGCCTGGAGAAGCATGTGGCTGGTTAAGCTTTCAGGCTTTTAGCAGCAGTTCAGCTGAGACCCATTCTGGATGAGGGCTCGGGGCATCCAGTCTGAGGAAACAAGATCAGCTGAGGATCCAGCGAGGTGAGATAGCTGTGGCATGTTCTGTCTCTCTGACCTTCCAGTGTTCACCCCAATACCTGGCCTCAGGTTTGATTTTATTAATAAGAACTTTTAAGATTTATGCTACATACATCCCTATCACTTTCCTCAACCTGGGTGTTCATGCCTACAGCCTACATCCCTATCACTTTCCTCAACCTGGGCGTTCACGCTGTCCTCCTTCCTGGTCAGTCTGGGTTGCTGTTGAATCATCAGTTCACCTGCTCTTTGTTCTCAGTGCAAGCCTCACAAAACAGTTTCCTTCCCTGTGTGCATGTCAACCTGCTTTTAAAAGTGATTTGGTTTCGATTATTTTTGTATTCATGTGTGTGCACACATGTGTGTACATGAGTGTAGTGCCCATGGAGGCAAGAGGAAGATGCTGGATCCCGTGGACTGGAGTCATAGGTGATTTGTGAGCCACCTGATGTGGGTGTTGGGAACCAAACTCAGGGCTTCTGCAAGAGCCGCAAGTGCTTTTATCCACAGAGGCACCTCTCCAGCCTCCAGCTCCTTTATCTCAGCGGAAGGGTCTGAGATTTGTCTATATTGCATGCATTGATAATGTATTCCTTTTTCTTCACTAGGAAATATGTTGTATAAATATACACCACTTGCTTATCCATATCCTTGTTAATAACATCAAGTTCTTTATAGTTGGATTACCATGCCTAAACCTTCTAAGAGCGGTTATGATTTGGAGGGGAAATGTCCCCAAAGGCTCATGGGTTTGAACTCTTGGTCCCCAACTGGGGTGCTGTTTGGGAAAGATATAGAACTGTTAGAAGGTGGGGCCTACCTGGAAGAAAGAGGTCACTGGGCCTTGAAGGTTATAGAGCCTTGTTTCTGGCTTCAGTCTTCAACTTTCTGGTCTGCCAAGATGTGAGCAGGCAGCTGCTGCAGACGGCCAGCTGTGCACAGCTGCCCATCACCTGCCTTCCATGGCATGGTAGAATAGCTCCTCTCAAGTTGTGAGCTGAAACCAATCCCAAAAACCATTTCTTGTTGGGAATTTGTTCACAGAGACAAGAAAAGTCATTGACACAGAACACCTCTATTGTAGGCTTTGCCTGACCATGTGTATGTTTGTGTTTATTGGGGGGAATTCCTGGGAATACTATTAGTTATAGACTAGATACAACAGTTTTAATGTACTTGACTAAAACTTGTTGATCTTTAAATGCTATTTGCAGCAATGTTTGATCTACAGTGTAACTAGTAGAACATCTAAATGTTATTTATAATATCATTGAAAAGTTGGAGGAAGGAAATCACACAATGGATTGGGTTTAATCTGATCAAATCTGTCCAGGGCAGTCTCTAGGTTAGGAAACCAGAGTGCTCAGCGTCTGCTTACAGACCAGGGACTGTTATGGAGAAAACGAGAGAACTGACAGATGTGGGTCAAAAAGCTTTTTTGGGGGCCCAAGACTGACCAAGGAATGGCAGAATGGCAGAGGACTGCCAAGCATTGTCGGGTCCGCAGGGGTGGAGGAATGGAGGCAGACAATTTCTGCAGTGCTAATTACTGTGGTTTTGGGAAACTGTCCCCATTTAGATAAAATGTGGAATTTTTTTCAATGCTGTGGCCCTGGCCAGTAATTATAACAGTTTTTCCTGCGGGCCGAGTACCTCGCCAGGGTGACATTTCCTTCTTCCCAAGCTGGTAACCATGTCACCCTTTCCTCCCTCTCCCTCTCCTCCCTCTAACTTCAGCCATTGCCTTTGAAGCCAGTGCTGCCTGGGTGAGCCTCTTGGGCTCAGCTCAGTCATTTCCTTCTGCTGTGGCCAGTGTCACTCAGCGCTGTGACCCAGGTATCAGTCCATGAAGAGCACCAAGATCACTTCATTTTCCTTTATGTACCCGTCTGTCAGGGTGATAGGCATGGGCAAATTCTACTGAATGAATAATGGTTAGCAATGTGTGCAAGGTCTACAGAGAGTTAAAATAGACTAATGAGGCCAATTAAGTCTTATATTTAAATTCATTCTTGAACTGATTTTCTGGGGCAAGTATTTTGCTTAAGCTAAAAACAAAAGTCAAAGAGAATGTTCATATCTGGATAAAGAGAGAAATTAAAAAGGCCTTAGAAGTCAGAGTAATTATCCCTGAGACGATGCATAGTGGGAGTCAGTGCGGGGAAATCATTGGGGTTTCGAGTGGGTGGACAGTAGAATCCATGGGTTCAGAACCCTAACATGGGGCCCAGGCAGATAAATGGTAAGATCTGGACCAGTGGCTGAGGGGACAGGGGTTGGCAGATGCTGTGCCCTTCCCTGGGGTGTCTCTTCCCAAGGAGAAGGCCAGAGCACTGGGTGAGACACAGCAATGATTTGGACACAAATTTTAGTCATTTGGCCATGTTTTTAAGTATCCATGGTAACAGGTTGGACTCAAGGGTAAAGGGCTGCAGGATGCGCAGCAGGATTGATGGGTTTGAGCACAGGAACAGGGTACCACTGCAGCATTGTCAAGCAAAACAGTTTTATTGCCTGTGTCCCCAGCCACCGTCCTAAGTGATATTTCAGCTTCATTTTAAAGGCTGAGACACTATCGAGCTCAGTATTTGCTTGTTCCTGTTAAATGGGATTGTAACTGCTAGGCCTCAGGAGACAGAAACACAACACAATTACCACAACCAAGCTGCAGCACAGCCTCCTCACAGCTCAGGATGCGTCCCTGCTGTCTTGTGGGGAAAGTTACTCTGTCACCTCAGACAGTGCATTCCTGAAATGTCATTCGTAGTAAACAGGGCATTCCCAGGACAAACCTGGGCTGGATTCCTCCTTCCTCAGAGAACCACACACACAGGGCAGATGCCAGCAAGGCAAGGTTTTGTTTTCTGTGTTTCCAAATTCATTCCTGCTGCCTTTTTCACTATAAACAACCTCAAGTTTTGATTCTAGCACATTTTATTCCTCATAAATGTTAAAACCACAGTCTCTACCCTTCTGCTGGTTTCCATTTCCCCTTTTTCCTTTTCTGGCTTAGTCAAATTTCTAAGTTAATCTGATTATGAATCAGCAGCTTTTATCTCAAGAATGTATCTTGGGAGGAAAAAAAAATATTAAAAAAACAAATCCAAAAAAAAAACCTGAGTGTCCATAAACTCATCATGAATCAATGTTCTTTTAATTAACAACATGAGATAGCCTCAACAACATTAATCCATAAATGCAAATCATACTTTAATTATTAAAAGAAAATTATTTTTAAGCTCTAGTAAAGACAAGTAATGTAAGCCTAAGTAAAGCTGATTAGTCACCTTCAGTGGGACCACGAGTTCTTTCATTGATTTGGAAAACCTGTCAGGACAAGAGCATCAGCAAACACCTGGTGTCTTCGTTCCACCGTTATCCACCAAACGGTGCCAACACGACTGTGCTGGTCAACAAGGAACATGCACACCGCTGGCACTTTGTTCATGTGAATAAATTCACGGACTGGGAGATGGTGACATTCATCTTACAAATGAGGAAGGCCCTGTTCCTTCCGACCTAGGGACAACGTCAGCTCTGAGGCTTGCGAAAAGTTTGCACACACAGATGCAACCCTTGCTTTTCCTGCCGGCCATCGCCTGCCCTTCCTTCACTGAGCCCACCTCGTAGGGGAGTCACTGCCCACCTTTTCCTGGGAAACACTGAGGGGAAGAAGCCAACAGAGGACCCAGCTTGGCCTGGAATCAGATTAGGTAACAACCTGGAGCTTGCAGAATGGCGGTGGCAGCGGTGGCGACAGCGGTGGAGGTGGTGGTTATGGTGGAGGTGGTGGTTATGGTGGAGGTGGAGGTGGTGGTTATGGCCGTGGTGGAGGTGGTGGTTATGGCCGTGGTGGAGGTGGTGGTTATGGTGGAGGTGGTGGTTATGGTGGAGGTGGTGGTTATGGTGGAGGTGGTGGTTATGGCCGTGGTGGAGGTGGTGGTTATGGCCGTGGTGGAGGTGGTGGTTATGGTGGAGGTGGTGGTTATGGTGGAGGTGGTGGTTATGGCGGCGGTGGAGGTGGTGTCAGAGCTGGTAGTAGGGAGGCAGGAGTGCTAGGGATGAAACACCTTGAGCACTAGGCAAGTGCTTTCCACAAAAGAAACCCCTTACCACCTCTGATGTCTAAGTAACCCATTTAAATAAGCCCCTGTGGTTACTGGTGGCCAACTCTAGACATTGATGAAGGAAATATACTTTATTGGACTTCCGAGGAGATCTTTCATAAAGAAGTTCTGTGACTTGGTCTCCTTGTACACCAGGAGATGACTTGTCTAAAGCCTACAGCTAGGATGGGGAATGTGGCTTAGTGGGCAGAGAGCTCACCCCCCCCACACACACACACAAAGCCCTGGGGTCCATCCCCAGCACTGCAGGAACTGGTGTGGTAGGAAAAGCCTGTGGTCCCAGTTATTTGTATAGCAGAAGCTGGAGGATCATGAGTTCAAGTCATCCTCACCTACATAGCAAGCTTGAGGCCAGTGTAGGCTATATGAGACCCTGTCTCCAACAACACAACAAACAGTACCAAGACCCAGATATGAGAGCCTGTGTTTTTGAGCTGTTTCCCCAAATGTCCCCCATTAACAAATACTGTCACGGGCTGTTCATTTGAGATTAAACAAAAGTTTTTTGTTTTGTTCTTCAGTACACTTGTGGGGAGCAGATGTAGTCTGAGCAGATGTATACTGTTGATGTAGATACAGCCATAGCAAGACCCCAGTGCCTCAGACTGATGGGAGTGGCCAAGCTTTCTCTGAGTGAGCCTCAGAGGCCTGGGAAAGCCTTCCTCCTGTCCAAGTATGAGTGTTTGTGAATGATTGGCCAGTGTGTGCAAAAGCTAGCTTCCTCCTGCTGCTGACTGCAACCCAGACTGCTTCCACAGAGACTGGCTAGCCCCTCCCATGCTGTTCATAATAAAGCAGCTGAGTTTCCAGGTTGCAGTAGGTGCCCTTCATCAGGAAACAGCCCACCTGATCCCAGCTTTCTGGATGTATGTTTGTCTTTCTTCATCTCTGGGTCATCCCAGCCAGGCTTCTGGGACAAGCTGTGCAGGACACATATACTCTTTCAATAAAGAACTAATTAAACTTTGTTTTTATAAAAATGTTATTTCATCCGCAGGTATTTTTTCATGTGTCTTCAAAACACAAAAACTTTAAAATGTTCTCTTATTTTAACTCATATTTAAGTCACTAACAGCATGTCTTTAAGGTTTGAAATCATAGACAAGAGGCCGGGCTACATTAAATATTATATAGTATTATCCCAGTTCTGGAGGGCTTGACAACGATGGCTATGACCGTGACCATTGGTAAGGACAGAGCCATACCTCTGTGGAAGCTAGTATCACTCTTTGGTGGCTCTGCTGTCAAATGGAGTATTGATTCGTAGCCCGTTTCCTGACTGCCCCAGGAGGCAACTGGGAAGACTGAAAGGGGTAATTTGTGTCAAAGGAGAGATTGACAAACAGGAGAGTCCTCATGCCATGTTTCTGCCCACTCTGTTAATTCTCCAGTTGGACTAAAATCCTGTTATGTATTTCCAGTGCCCTATTCCTGAGTTGAAGAATTCATGATTTGTACATGATTTGACTGATCTCCATGAAATCCCTACGTGAATGTTGGCAGTCTTTTAATCTTTTTTTTTTTTTTTTTGGTTTTTCGAGACAGGGTTTCTCTGTGTAGCTTTGTGCCTTTCCTGGAACTCACTTTGTAGACCAGGCTGGCCATGAAATCACAGAGATCCGCCTGTCTCTGCCTCCCAAGTGCTGGGATTAAAGGCGTGCGCTGCCACCGCCCGGCCAGTCTTTTAATCTTATGATCAAACATCCATTTGACTTCCTACCATGGTTCTGTTGGATCAGGTGAGAGCTATGAAGACCCTGAAAGGCAAGAGGAAGAGCATGGAAGCCAGAAGGCACACAATGAGAAAGCGCGCACTTCAGGGCTCAGATACCTGTGCAGAATCCCTTACCACAGCCCCCAAAGCAAGTTCATAGTCACAGCTTAAACCCAGGACCAGCCAGAGAGCAGGGACTGAGCAAGTCAGTAGCTGCCAAGAAAATCCTCACACTTGGTATTAACATAGTGCAGAAGATCTATGAGTCCGAGAAGAAACCGTGGGAAAATCAAGAAGTATGTTGTGTGAAAAAGTCAAAACAGCACCGAATGGGAACTTAAAGGACTTAGTCATGAATGCACACACACAATAACAAATAGACCCTAAAAATTTCCTGAGAAATGACGAGTCTGGGAAGACGGCTCAGTCGGTAAAATGCTTGCTGTGCAGACAAGGGGACCCAAGTTCAACCCCCAGAACCCAGAAAAAACCAGGTGCTGTGGAGCACACCTGTACCCCAGCACCGGGAGGTAGAGACAGGAGGCTTTGCAGCTCACTGCTCAGCAGCTTAGCCCTGTCATCAAGCTTCAGATGGGCGGAGCCTGAGGAAGAATACCTGATTCAAATCTCTGGCCTTCACACACGTGTATCCACCAAACACACTTGAAACACACACATACACACACACACACACACATGCACACACACACATCTTCAGAAGTAAGGCTAAATGGAGCTGAATGACATAAGAACATACATAAACCAATGGAAGAGCTAACAGAAAAGTGACAGCTAAAAACCAGTGAAACTGAAATTGGTTCTTTCAGAAGTTTATAAAATTAATAAATTTGGGGGAAGGGGAGGCAACCAGTATTACAGAAGAAAAAACACACCTGGTGGGCAAGACATATGAAGCCTGGGTGATCTGAGTTCAATCCTTGGAACCCTGTGAATGTAGAAGAAAGGACTGTTTCCACATGATGCCCTCTGACCTCCCCGTTTGTGCCATGTCATATACACACATAAAATTGTAAATTATGTTTTAAAGGAAATATTAATACAGACTCAGCAACTACAATTGTTCTTTAGTCATGAATCTCTCTGTTCTCAGCTTTGATTTCCATTAGCAACAACATTTAATGGTGATAACATACATGAAACTGAAAAATTCCTGTGAAGACACAAACTGAAGCTCCCTCAGGAAGAAATATAAGTCAGGGCATGGTGGTACATGCCTTTAATCCCAGCACTTGGGAGGCAGACGTAGAGAAATCTCCGAGTTGCAGGCCAGCCTGGTCTACATGGTGAGACCCTGTCTCTGAGAGAAAAAGAGGAAGAGGAGGAGGAGGAAGAGAAGGAGGGCTCTCCCCCACCCAGCAGTTCCCAAACAACCACTCAGAGGCCTAATATTAATTAATTATAAATGCTCAGCCAGTAGCTCAGGCTTATTACCAACTAACTCTTACACTTAAATCAACCCATAATTCTTATTTATGTTTAGCCACATGGCTTGGTACCTTTTCTCAGTACAGCATTCTGATCTTGTTTCCTCTGCATCTGGCTGGCAACCCTCTGACTCTGCCCTCCTTCTTCCCATCATTCTCAGTTTGGCTTTCCCACCTTCCTTCCTGCCCAGCCACCAGCCAATCGGTGTTTTATTAAACCAATTCAAGTGACCAATCTTCACAGTGTACAAGAGGATTATTCCATAGTAGGATGGTATTGGTCCTGTACCTATAAAGGTGATTAAATTTGTATCTCTCTAACTATGAACTCACTAGATTCCCCTGACTCCAAAGCAACTATGTAATGAAGATGTCGGGAATATTCAGCAGAACTTCCCTTCTAGACTGTCTTCTCCTTAAAATGCTTCTGTAAGTTAACCCAGCTGGTTTGTCCATCCTTCCTGAGTCTGGAAATAGAGTGTTTCTGGTTGCTGAGTCCAAAACACACGAAACTTTGCTTGTGTGAAAAGATGAGTGAGTTCTCAGACACAAACAGGATGAAACAGAAAACGTCACAGACAAGATGAGACTTGGTACGGGTGACATCTCAGCTACTTTCTTGTTGCTCTTTCAGAACAGCATGACCCATGAGGCTTACAGAAGGGAGGGTCTGTTTTTGCTTACCCTTCCAGAGGGTCAGTCTGTAACAGTAGTGAAGGCATGCCAGCAGGTCGTAGGAGCAGGAAGCTCAGAGATCCCATTCTCAACCACGAACAGGAAGTAGACACAGCGAACAGGAAATGGAGTGAGCCTATGAGTTCTCAAAGCCTGCTTCCACACGTCATCAAGCATGGCTGCACCTCCTCCTCAAACATTGCCACTAACTGGGGGCCTTGTAGTGATTTACCTGAACCTATGGGGGCTATTTCAAACTACAGCAATATACCAGGGAGAAAGGGGAACTGAAGTTTCAGATCACTGTGCCGGGTTAGAATACTCTTGACGCATTTCCAGAAGGGCCTCCATTCACTGGGACACATGTAGCAGGGACCGTTGGGGCTACATTGAGATGCACCCAGAGAGCTGATGGAAAATGAGGTCACACAGATATGCACCCTACTGAAAGTCAGGAAAGATAATTCTTGTGGGAGGAGGGGGGGAGCAGTTTTCTTTCCCCTAACAGACAAATAAGCATTCAATCAGTGAAGACCTTTTGAGAAACATATATTGGGGGTGGTTGTGGTCTCTCTACGTGGCCCTGGCAAGCCTGGACCTCACAGAAATCCAGTTGCCTCTCCTCTGGATCTCTGAGGTGAAAGCTGTGCACCACCACACATGGAGTCACAGCAGCTGTGGTTTTCTTCAGTCCTGTGTGTACAAGATCAAGTCAACATACTAACCTGGAATGGAGGAGTGGGATCATAAGCCTGGCACTGTTAGCTGTGAAGCTGCCAACAGTTAATGGCTGCTGGGGTAGGTAGAGTCAGTTTTCTTTAAGGGTGTAGCCCCCAGTAGGTCAACCATGTTCCAGTATTGACCGACATTCATGAGAATAAGGGCAGCACAAACTGGATTGAGCGGGTTATTTCAGAAAAAGGAGGATCTGAAAGGGGGTAGTGTAGGAGAGTAAGGAGTGGGTCTTGGAGGAGTTAGGGGAAAAAGTGCGAGGGTGAATATGATCAAAATACGTTGTACAGATGTATGAACTCCTCAAAGAATTAATACACTATGTTAAAAATGCAGGAGTTAGCATAGATGGTTGTAGCCTCGTTTTAAAAGGGAAATGAAGTGAATAAAAAGGAGAGAAAGAAAAATTTGTGTATATGTATGTGCACATGTGTGTGAGCATGTACACATCCTTCAAGTACCTATGATAAAATTTAAATCTCATCAGAAGACTTCCTCAGGTCCTAAGCCATGTCACAAGTCATCATAAATGCCTTGGAACACAGTGCTACATTTTACCCACAATCCCATTAATTTACACAAGGAAAGATCATTATTTTAAGCACCCAGCAAAGGGTATCTTTTGGTCGATGGCAGTGACGAGGCATGGGTTGTAATTTACCAGCACATCTGTGAGGACAATCACATACTGACTTCTTGATTTCAGCATGAAGTAATTATGTGTTCCAGAATGAACTACACTCAGAGTTCTCTTTAGAAACTCCATGCAGATTTTCTACTTTCTTCTAAGAAAAATCGGCTCCTAATGTTACAATCCCTACAGGCACCCCACAAATGGACAGCCTTGGTTGGAATAACTGATAAACAGAACCACTTTTGAATCCCTCTCCAGCCATAGTGGATAAATGTGAAACCCACAAAGCAGTGTAAGTGATGACCCGAGCTCTGCAGGTGCCCTACAAACTCGGCATTGGTTCTCCTTGTGGGTCCTAATAACAGAGGTCAAAAATGAAAATGGCAGTGGCCATGGTTATAATCCCAGCACTCTGGAAAGTGGAGCAGGAGAGTCACTGTGAGTTGAGGCCAGCTTTGGCTACATAGATCCAGGCCAGTCTGGGCTACACAGTGAGAGTCTGTCTCAAAAATGAACAACCCAGTCATGGTGGTTCACTCCACTAATCTGGGAAACAGAGGCAGGTGGAGCTCTGTGGGTTTGAGGGCACATAGTGAATTCCGAGTCAGCCAGGGCTACGTAGTGAGATGCTGCCTCAAAAGTCAGCATAAAACAAAACAAACAAAAACTAACTAAACAAAACCCAGATAACCATAACAACAAAAAGAAAGAGAAGGAGTCCAGGGGTTTAGGGTGAAGAAGTAGAGTATTAGACAGAGAATGGGTTTAACACACATTTCCCTCGGGGAATACGGTAGCTGTAACTGTGCTGTCCCTGGTTAGGTCTCTGCCTGAGCGAACGTTTAGGTAATGGGACAATAATCCCTTCCAGGTTAAACTGTTTTTTCCTGCAGCCTGTACATTGATGTGACTGTGAAAACCTGTTATTAACATTGCAGCCACAGCAAACCCTTCAGACAGGGCTGTGCTTAGATCATTAGTGGAAATAGTCTGTTGTAGAATATCATTTTAAGATGATATTTGTTTATGTTTATTTTAAGATTTATATTTGTTTATGCTGTGGAACATTCGTTTTAATGATGCAAAGATGTGTTGCATTTGTTTAACTCTGTGAAACTATGTTATTTTGCCTGTCTAAAACACCTGATGGTCTAATAAAGAACTGAACAGCAAATAGCGAGGCAGGAGAAAGGATAGGTGGGGCTGGTGGACAGAGAGAATAAATAGAAGGAGGGGCAAGAGGGAAGACAGAGCAAGAGAGATCAAGGAGTGAGAAAAGGGGGAGCCACATAACCAGACATGGAATAAGAAGGAAAGAAAAGATATACCAAAATAGAGAAAGGCAAAAGCCCAGAAGCAAAAGGTAGATGGGATAACTTAAGTAAAGCTGGAAAAAAAAAAAAAAAAAAAAAAAAGCCAAGCTAAGGCCGGACATTTATAATTAAGAATAAGCCTCTGTGTGTGAATTATTTGGGAGCTGGGTGGTGGATCTCCAAAAGAGCAAAAATAAACAACAACAACAACAACAGTCTGCATTCCTGGGGGAGGATGGGGGACAAGGAGACCAATCACAAGGGGCTCACAGGGCACCCCATCCTTCTGGTATCTTACACAGAGTTTTGGGGACCACAGCTCACCACCCTGCACTTGCTGCAGACTCCATCTTCATGATCTGGAGGTCTGTAGGCCTCTGGAAAGTTCCTGAGGAGAGACTCTGAAATTCTTGGTCTCAGAGGAAACAAAAGCCAAGTTAGTTAAATATGCAAGCACAGTATTTCTGGAGGTACACTAGAGACTAGGAGTTTCGGGACCACTGGTATCTCCAGAGAGTCAGGAGGTAGGGGTGCTTGCCACCCAGCCTGACAACCTGAGCTCAGTGCCCCCAGCCCACACGGTGGGAGGAGAGAACCAACTCCCACAGTTGTCTTTTGACCTCCGTGTGCATACTGTGGTACAAGCATGAGCTCCTTCCCCATGATAAACAAAATGAATATAAAAACAAACAAACCTTGTAAAGAAAATCTCTGGTGCTGGGTGAGTGACCTTGTTCTGAGTAGAGCAATAATCCATCTGTATAGCAGAAGTGACTCATGTTTCTCATTCTACTTTTTAACTTCTATTCATACTCAACCATGTGAGTGAGCTCAGCAGACAGCATGACCTGAAATGTCTTTGAGTAGAGAAATGGGCCCAGAGCTTAGAGTGAAAAGAACTTCGCGGCGTGGGAGATGGCTGAGTGGGGTCAATGCTTGTTGTGCAAGCACAATGACCTGAATTCAGACCCCCAGCACCCGGAAAAAGTCAGGAGATTCAAATCAGAGTGCTGGGAAGGTAGAGGCAGCCTGGTCCTAAGGGTTCCTGGAAACCAACCCAACTAAAAGGGAAAGCTCCAGGCTCAGTGACACCCCTCAGTGACACAACAAAATGGAGAGTGGGTGTCGAGTCTGTTCCCATCCCTGCACACACACACACACACACACACACACACACACACACACACACAATTGTATTATTTCCTGGCTCAGGCATGTGGCATGTGACCTGAGAGCATTGGAGATAGCAAAGTGGGGAGGGTAGAATTTGAAAATAACGTCGTCACCTGTAGTCCACCTACTGTCTTTGTTACTGTCTCCCGTTCTTTGTGCTGGGTGCCAATGCTCATGCCTTCCTTATTCCCAGGAAGATTCTTTAACTATCCCGCCCTACAGATGGCCTCTGCATTGTTTGCAGAAGACAATGGCTGGCATTTTCTCTCCTCTGCTTTCTATGCACATGTAGACTAGAAATACACAATGCAAAGTGCTAGGCGCCTGTCCAGTCATTGTTGCAAGAGCTGGGGGCAGCTTCTCTCTTGCACATTACAGAGTCATGAAGGCTCAGGTCTCTCTGGACTTGCCACAGTCTCACCTTCAATTACATTGCTCAAGATACAGAAGGAGTCGAGCACTGAGTGTTTATTTATCTGGTGTTTGCTTGGAGCTCAGAACTCCATAAAACTTTTAAGAATTCTGCCTGACCATAGAGAAGTCTCCTTTTCTTTTTAAGAGCATATAAACACATGCCTTCTAAGGTCTTCTCCAACTTTAAATTTGTATGATACTGTAACAGCTCCCAGATGGTGAAAAAAATTATCAACTCAAAATGCAATATGTAATGGAAATTTTTTAAATAGATAAACACGTTGTAAAAATTGTTTATGAACTAAAGTTCATCTGTTAATGAGTTGACTTCAAGTATTTTATTCAATTTTAATATTAAAAGAAGATTAAATGTTTATACTCAGCAGGCAATTATCATCTCTATTTCAATTCTTTCTTGAATTGAATATGTCGAACTTGCTACCCTATAAAGATGAAAGGGTTTTTCTTTTTCATTTTCTTTAGAAAAAAATTCGAACTGAAGGTGAAGGCTAGAGGCACATGCAAGTCACTGCTGAGCTCAACAGAACTCAACTCTCCCTCTCTAGCTCTCTATTGGGGTCACTGTGACCTTTGATTCTTTCTCTGAGGTGTCCTGGCACAGATATAGTTTCAGGTATAATCTTTAAATGATCATCTTTGTGTTCACGGGACTTGCTCCCTCAAACCTGGAGATAAGATGCATAACTGACTGATGCTTTGGTACCATACCGCATGCTTCTGCTGTTGTCCTGGTTCAATTATAACCACTGTTCTAGTTTCATTCTGTTGCTGTGATGAAACATTGTGACGTAAAGCAGCTTAGGAGAGGAAAGGGCTTATCAGGTCATTGTCCATCACGTAGGGAGGGTGGGGCAGGAACCCAAACAGGAAGTTGAAGGAGAGACCATGAAATAAAGATGCTTTCTGACTCACTCATAGTCTCATGCTTTGCTAACTTTCTTATACAGCTGAGAACTACCTACCCAGGGGATGATGATGCCCACAGTGGGCTGGGCCCTCTTGCATCAATTAACAGTCAAAACAGTCCCACACAGACATGCCCACAGGCCAATCCGATAAAGACAATTACTCACAGAGACTTTATTGTCAGGGCTTCTAGGTCCCTTCAAGTTGACAGTTAATGCTAACTGTAGTGGCCCCTGAGGTCCATTTGTTGCAGGGTTGGTCTCCAGGAATGTGGTATCAGGAGATGTTGTGGACTTTTAAGAGGTGAGGCCTTTGGGGAGGTCCTTGGGTCATGGGGACCGTGGGCTGGCCATCCACTCAGTGCTGTTTGAAAGGCGATCTGTCTGTTCTGCTATGATACGATGCCATGCTTTGTTCTCCCTACAGGCCAAACCAGTGAAGACACTGAGCAACTTGGAAGCTTCAGTACTATGGGCTAAATAAACTCTTTTTCATCATAAGTTATCTCCTTTTGGAATTTTGTAATGGTATCAAAAGAACCTGACTAGTATAAACAACAGAGAGGTCACCCAAGCTACCATTTGCTAAGTGCATATTATGAGGTCAAACTAACCGTTAAACATACCGACTCAGTTTATTATCAAAACACGTTTATGTGACAGATAGATTCTCCTCAATTTATGGAGGAAGATGAGTCACACAGAAAATGGAGAGACTTGCCCTGGGTCAGACAACCAGCAAATGGCAGAGAGGCAGGGTTCCTCAGAGGCCATCGGGATGTTCTGTGACAGACGCAGGCTTTCAGCCAACTTCCGGTGAGCAAGTGCTCCCCACCCACTCTCCCTGAGTTTCCTACTGAGTTCTGAGCAGTTCTGCACACAATTAGTAGACTGTGGCAAGCTTCATCAGCATCTTGGTCCTCTCAGAGTTGGCCGGTTATTGTCCAAGGTCACTGTTTCAGCCATTTCCTCGGCACAGGTTCCAAGGAGACACGTCCATGTGCAGACATTAACTGGACAGGTTCCAGGAACCCACAAGGGAATCAGGACCCAGAAAATGTTGGTGGCCATAGTAGAGGCCTGAGCAGATTCCAGGAGGCTTCTAAAGCCAGAATGACTCTTTCTGGATAGAGGGAAGGATTCAGGCCATTGTCCCATCTCCTATCGTCACTGAATACTGGATGTCCTAGGAGATGGGGCTAGCTTCCTTTGACGGAGGGGAGGAACTAAAGACTAGGCCAGCTGTGAACCAGCAGACAGCTCTTCCATCAACAGAGGGGGGAGTTCAGGCAGTGCCCTGCAAGTCCATACCGTACATCCATGGCTGACCCCAAGTCACGGTGACATGGAAGCTCCAAAGACTGTTTCAGGAAAGGGCGGGAACAGCTGCTGATGTTAGAGAGAATGGTGTCTAAGCAGGAACCAGAGAGCAAGAACTTGCCTGCTGTGCACCCCAAGAAAAGGCCCTTGTCTGAGAGGTTAAAGTTGTGTGTTGTTCTGGGTGGCGTCTGGCACTGGTGAGTCTGATACAAAACTACACTATTTCCTGGAGCAAGGAAAAGCTACAGTGTCAAGAAGAGGGTCCATGGGCTTCCTTCTAACAACAGAGCTCTGTACTGTGGTGGTATTGTGTTCCAAAATATTGTGTACCTTAATAAACTTATCTGGGGTCAGAGAACAGGACAGCCACAATATTAAACATAGAGGTTAGGCAGTGGTAGCATACGCCTTTAATCCTAGCATTCCAGAGACAGAAATTCCTCTAGATCTCTGTGAGTTCAAGGCCACATTGGTAAAGGCCAAGCATGGTGACACAGCCTTTAATCCCAGAAAGCACGCCTTCAATCCCAGGGAGTGGTGGTAGAAAGCAGAAAGGTATATAAGGCGTGAGGACCAGAAACTAGAGGCCTTTGGCCTGGAGAAACATTTGGCCTGGTTAAGCATTTAGGCTTTCAAGAAGCAGCAGTTCAGCTGAGGCCCATTCGGATATGAGGACACAGAGGCCTCCAGCTGAGGATCCGGTGAGGTGAGATAGCTGTGGCTGGTTCTGTCTCTCTGACCTTCCAGTGTTCACCCCAATACCTGGCTCAGGTTTGATTTTATTAATAAGAACTTTTAAGACTCATGCTACACTGTACTTTCTCTGTGCCCCCGTCCTGTGCCCACTCTCTCCTTCTCAACCTTCCTCCTGCTGTGTATGTATATGTATGTGCACATATAAGTGTGTATAAGTATGTACATACGTGTGGATGTGTGGATGTACATGTACATATGTGTGCACATATGTATACATGTGTATATGTATGCATGTGCATGTATGTGTATATATGTATATGTGGGTACATTTTTATGTGTGTATATGATGTGTGTGTATGGTATGTGTATATGTGTGTGTGGTGTATGTATGTGTGTGTATATAGACATATATGTCTTTGTGTGTATATTTGTGTGTATGATGTATATCTATCTATCTATCTATCTATCTATCTATCTATCTATCTACCATCTATCGTTTGCACATGTGTGTAGAATTACAGTGATTTGCTACATTTATAGCAAGATTGACTACTATCAACAGCCTCCTAGAGGCCACACCTTGTGGACATTCTTGCTGGAGGTCATGAGACCCTGCAGTTGCACTGCGCTTCCTGTTTCACAGAGGAAGACGGTTGCTCAGAGCGCTGCTATGAGCTGCTGAAACCTACGGCCAGCGAGTGACCGTAGAACAGAAGCTGCACCACTGTCCACATCTCCAACCTGCACAAACTTCCCCTGAAGCTCTTTTGAGAGCATTTGGAGCTCCATGGGTCTCATGTGGAGCATCTCGGGCAGATGTTAGTCTTGGAAGGAGAGAACCAGGTGAGTAGACTTGGCTTAGGTGCCTGCCCACACTCCGCCTGCAGTCCTTTCTGTGGGCCCGGTGTGTGGTGGCACTAATTGCTCACACATCCACAGTAATACACAGGGTCTTTGTGTAACTGGAAAACTTTAATGACCGGGTTTTGTCTTCCTAGGAACACCCTGTAATCTTTGCAGAGGAACGTGGTTAATTTTCCCTTCACAGCTTGTAGGAACTTCAATTACAGTAGAATGGGGTAGCTTTTCATTGCTGTAAGATCTGGACTATGCAACATACAGCTGTGTGCAGAACCCCATATTCCAAATTCAAGGGATCTTGCCTTTAAACTTTCTCATGACCCTTTTCTATCACACCTAAAATCGAAGCTATTAGACATATCCAAAGACTCAGGGTTCTACTGCTTAATTTTTAAATTTTTTATTGATGCATAAAACCCAATGGTACAAAGTAATGGGGTAGTTTGAAATGTTTTGATATATGTATATATTACATTAATTTCATTTAATTCATGAGATTAAGCATCTGTCTTCTCAAATATTAATCTTTTTTTCCAGCAAAAATATTCAAAACTTTTCTTTTAGAACTTTGAAGTATACAATATATTATCACTTGTTTTTGTTTTAAGATAGGATCCCACATTTTCCAGACTGGCCTCAAACTCACTATGTATCTGTGGATGAACTTGAACTTATGACTCTCCTATTCCCACTTTCTGAGTGCTGGGATCACAGGTTTCCACCACCATGCCTGTCTTATTCCACACCAGAGATCAAACCCCGGGGCTTCATGCAGCTAGGCAAGCACTCTACCAACTGGGTTACACCCCTGGCCCCCATTATTGTGATCTACAGCATTGTACCATGCAGCAGCACCCCAGAAATTCTTGCTCCCAAGGGTAACTCAACACCCACTGACCAACCTTTCCCATCCCTCCCTCCTCACTACCTCCCAGCCTATGGGAATCAACACTCCAGTCTCAGCTTCCGTGAGGCCAACATTTTTAGATTCCATGTAAATGAGATCATTTATTTCTCTCTACCTGGACTGTTTCATTGAACATAATGAGCTACAGATCCATCTGTGTTGTTGCAGATGGCAAGATCTCATTCCTTACATGTTGAATAGCATTCCAGAAGACATACCACATTTCCAGTTGGTGGAGTTAGGTTACATCCAGTTCTTGGCTATTGTGAATAATGTCAAAATGGTCACGAGGGCAGATGTTTCATTGACACACTGACTTTTATCTCCTTGGGATGCGTACCTGGGTGTGGAAACACTGGGTCATATAGTAATTATGTTTTTTAATTGTTAAGAATCCTCTTTACCACTTCTATATTGCTATATTAACTTAAACTCTCATCAATGTGTGCAAGAATTTCCTTTCTCTACATTCTTGTGAGCACCTGTTATCTCAGTCTTTCTGATCGTTTTTTTTAAACCAGAATGAGCTATCTCCTCATGGTTTTGATCTTCATTTCTCCAATGGCTGGTGGTATCAAGCGTCAATGGCTGGTGGTATCAAGCGTGCTTTGTGATGTGCCTTTTGGCCATTTGTTTGTCTTCTTTTGAGAAATCTCTAAGGCTGTTGCATGTTTTCTGTTTGCTACTGGGGTTTGGGGGTTCTGACTAGGAGCCTCTTTTCAGGTGTATGGTATATAGTTTTTCATCCTAAGTGCTATCTGCCCATTGCTTCCTATGCTGTTCAGGAGCCTTGGGTTTTCAGGCAAGGGCATTATTATTTTGCTTCTGTTTTGATTTAAGATGGGATCTGAGGCATCCCAAGATGGCCTCAAGCTCACAGGGCAGTTTGTCTCTTGCTCCGTCAGCTGCTGTGGTACACTATGCATGCTGATCCATGACAGTCCTTCAAGCTGAAATGTTTGGCTTCAGGAGCCTTCAATGTAGACAAGGACTCCAGTGTGTGTGCTCAGTGACAAGCTGGGACACGGCAAATAGACACAAGCATAGTGAGTCCTTATCTCGGAGAAAGGTGGATGGACGTCTTTTCTGTCTGTGGCAGCATATCCAGGTGTGGGAATCCTGGATCCTACAGTAGCTTCTGTTCTCAGTCTGTCAGGCTGGTTTTGAACATGTCCAGCATTCCACTCATGCCCTTTGCCTTGTTCTTAAACAGTTCAAGATTTTTGAAAAGTTAGGTCAGGCTGTCAAAATCAAGACCGGCTAAGAGTGTTTGTGCAGGTTGAGGCCTTTACTCAGGGAATCGTGTTACTGAAAGATTAGCTTTATGCTGAAAATCTAAATGGCCATAGAAGAAACCTGAGTAAACAATCTAATATTATTAAGGACTCAGACAGGAACTGAGTCGTGGGAACAGAGGTACGGAGAAGGGTCAGTTAGCTGACGGCTCCGAGGCATGTTAGGATCTGTGCTGGTGACAAAGAGGGAGTACAGAAAAGGCTTCATTTTTGTAACAGTCCCTTCTTCTGTCTTACGCCAGCGATACACAGATGACTAAATACTGCCTGTGGGTGACAAGTGACTGAACAACCAGTGTGGCTTCTGGAGCTGGGGCCATGGGAAGACGAGTGCACCCCATTTATGACATTGTTTAATTAAACAGTACAATAATACCTTTTGTGATGAGTTGACATCAAAACAGGACAAAGCATGGTGAGGCAGTCACCGGGCAAAGCCAGACACGGGCACCTTTCCACCGGCCCAGGGAAGCCGGTGTCATCGGGAAGGGTGACGATTTCACATGTTGTAGTGCTGCAAATGCGGGCAGCCAGCGCGGGGTGGCGTGAGGACAAAGGCCATGAGTGTGCCTCCCTCACAGGTGCCTCGACATCCTGCACAGGAGTGCCAATGCACGGGAGAAAGAAAACCCCAGTCCTACCGACGGTGTGTGGAGCCCAGCTGATCTTGAAACCTGGCCTAAGCCTGGGTGGTGTTTTGGAAAGGACAATCTTCAGAATGGGGGTGGAGAGTATGGCTGTCCTCCGACAGAACGAAGTCAGCCAGGCTGAGGTCTGTAGTGCCCCATCCCACAGAGCTGCCGAATTTATTTTCTTCTCCGACCCCTTGTTTGTGATTTCCCTATAAACAGAAGAAGCCCCACCAAATTGTTCTTGCTGAGAATCTCCCTTGCAGGCCCTACCCAAGCCTGGTCTCTCCTTCATCGGTTACTACATACCACCTCTGTCTCTGCCAACAACTACCAAAGTTGATAGTGCAACTGAAAACCGCAACCATAGATCTCCTTGAAGGCCACTCCAGACTTCTATAAAAGAAATGGGGATTTAGGCACACTATAAAATCTCCCTATACCAGTTGGCTTTTAAAGTCCAACCTCCCAGCATAATGTTGGCCTCAGAATAGGAAGCCAGCAAACCTGTGGCAGTGAATAGATGAGGTCACATGCCTGTTAGGAATCTCCAAACCGTTAGTAACGATGACCAGACAACAGCGAGTTAAAGAAAGAGATTATTTCTTTCACATGAAACTTGGCAGGAAGGAGGTCTAGGGTTGTGCAGGGACTGTACCGCATTGTCAGTCCCAGGGCTCCGTTTAGTTCTGCCCACTGTTCTTCACACACACTCCTGCTGGTGCTCAGGACTCAGCTAAAGACACAAAGAAGGACCAGGAGCAAGCCCTCTGGGAAGCCTACCCATCTGACCTTTGTGTATTACTTTTCTTACAGCTGTCCCCAAATACCTGACAAGAAGAATCTTAAGGGAGGAAGGGTCTGTTTGGACCCAGAGTTTGAGAGGACACAGCCCATCGCAGCAGAGGAGAGACGGCAGAAGCTGGAGACTGGTGCTCACACTGCATCAGCCGTCAGGAAGCAGAGGGCAAATAGGAGAAGAGGCTAGACCATATAACCTCAAGGCCCACCCCCTAGTGATCCACTTCCTCCAGTAAGGTTTTCCTCCTAACGCTTCCACAACTTTCAAAGCGATCCCATGAGCTGGGGACCAAGGGCAAACACATGAGTCTGTGGAGGACAGTTCACGATCAAGGCCTACACTGAGCATAGCTCTTTGTTGGTCTCTTTTTGAAAGGGAGTCTGGTAAATGTCACCATCATGGATGTGCGTTGCCACTGAAAGGTTGTTGTATTCAGTGAGTGACGGAGGGATAGGAAACTGCCAATCTCTGCTGCAAGTGTGTCCAGAGTAGCCTTCTAATTTAACTAGCAAATCACATGTCCCAGTGCAAGGTACCTACGGAGGGGGAAAAAGTCCAATGATCAGATTTGGAAAAGGAAATATGAAAAGTTACCACAGTCATTGTTGACAAGACTATGAAGAACTAGAGCTGTCAAGGAAGGAATAAAGAACATTCTAGAATGAAGACAAAACTGAAGGGATTGGAGCATGTTGAAAGCGAGTACTGTGGTAAAAGCAGGAGGGTTAGAATATGAAGAATATGTGGCCCTAGAGAGCCCAGCTTCTGGGGAGGGCAGACTTTGGATTCACCAAGCCATAGGAGATAGGGGAGGGCCATGCTCAGAACTTCACAATGAAAGGGGGAGTTTCCAGCATTGACATTCACAAACAAATCAAACTTGCACAATCAAGTCCTGAGACGTGTTTGTGGAGTGGCAAACCATGAG